>CM032876.1:63484483-63774483 GCA_019176425.1 Megalops atlanticus | reverse complement strand
TTATATGGATAACAATATCTTACTGCATGTTAGCCCATATTTAAAGGCTTTGGGGAGTGGGCAGTATGATGGAAAACATCTGTGTGAAATGGGCTTTAAAATGGATGGGGAGACATCTTTCCTGGAAGCCATCTGTATTATTCAGTTCTTTACATTTATATACTTACCAAATCAATGCTCATTAACCAGCTAAAAAAGATTATTTGCTGTGAGTAATCTTGAATATCAGATTCAACACTTACAAGCAGTACTTGTTCTCAAAATCCAGGGAAATGAAAGAAATGACTGCCATTTAAAAAAAAAAGAAAAAAATCATACATTGGTTATATAATATGAATTCTGTGCACCTAGAACAAATTTCTCAACAACACCTTCAGCGTTTGTGACTATAGTTGGATTTTGTCTTCCATTTTGACATGCCCATGTCCTTCTAAAAGGTACATGTGCTCACTTTCATGAACCCTTGAAAGACTGCTGTAAGACAAATCATCTTGGCAACCATTGCCTTTCTGCCTCTCTGCGTTGAAAAAGAGACATTTTTCTTCGCCAAGTTTGACTTTTCAGTGTCATCGTCTGAGCGATGATGACCGACACTGGCTTTACTATGGTTCTCCATCCACTTGTCTGCCTTTAGCTGAGGCAACCTGTTTGCTGTGAGAAGGCAATGCAGATGAATATGGTTTGTCCTCATCTGCACTTGAATGAGCTGATTGCTGATTTAACACGATCTCACACTCCCAGGTCTGTCAGTACCTGGGGGTGGAGCCAGCAAGTGTCCGTGCTGTAGTGTCATATTTCCGCAGGTCTGCTGCTCTCCAAAGCAGGGGTATCAAACTCAGCGCAGTGTGAGAAACGGGGGTCACTCCCTGAGTGACTCAGTTGCTGTATTCCTTAACTCAACTACAATAGATATGTTTTTGTCAGTATCCTGACCAATGGAGGCTGAACATAATGTTAATGAAGGACATTCACAGAAAATGGGTGGTCATAGCGTAATGAATTTTCCTAAGTACTATCATTAAATTTCATATTCACATCCATAATGAGTGGACTTCTGTTTCTGTTTGATGGTAGAGTGAACCAGCAGATGCCAAAGATTCTCCGTAACCTGTGTTTGTCACCCCTACTCCTGCGGTACTCTCAGGGCATCATTAATAATATCTGACTTTCACACCTGTTTGGGATTTCCCTGCGTGCCCCAACATTTGTGAACATCCCAATGAAGGAGAAGACAAATCAATTGAGTATATTGGTCTATGTATTTATGCATTCTTACTGGTTTATTTTTCAGTCACCCAGAGTGAAAGAAGGATCACAGAACTCAGAGGTAGGTTCCACAGAAGTTTCCTTGATGGTTATTTTACATGTGGAAATATGCCATACTGTAGGCCTTAAGGAATTAAATTGGTTGAGTGATTAATATTATTTTTCATGAAGGGAGCTGAATCAATGCTCAAAGGCCTGATTTTAATATCGAGGTCAGGGCTAATTTTATATAAGCATTTTTTTTTCAGTTAATCTATTGCTTTGATTTTAGGTTTTCCCTTCAACAGAGCCTTCAAGTAGTCACCTCCAACCTTCAACCCAAGGCCAACCCCATCTACCTCAGCCTGCCAGCCAGGCCCCTGTGCAGGCTCCCCAGGCAAACATCCCACCCGCTGCCCAGGCTTCAGCTCCTGCGCAAGGCCCACCGGCCACTGCCCCAGCTGCTCAGGTACTGCACACGCTGTCCTCAGAAGGAGTCCTGTACTTCATCATTCATTTTCCTTCGACCTAACCATCATAAGAATTTGGAATGCTTCCATTTGCTTCCTTGAGTAAATGTTTACGTTGCTACATGCATCTGGACCCTCTCACACTGTGTATGAGACCGCACCTTGACAGTGTGGTGCCTTAATGAATGTGTCTCACACAGCACCATTAAGAACTCAGGTGATAATCAGCACTGGGCGGGGGGGGATGTCAGTTTGACGGCCCATTAGTAAGGTCACTAGCCAGGGCGAATAATAAGTCTGCCGAAAGCTGCTCTCCCCTGAAAATCCCACTTTTGTATAGCCAGTGAACCTTGCTGCTGCACTTCCTGCTGACAGAGCAGCCCTGCTGCGCTCCACCTCCACAATGCCTTTCATTCATCCAGAGATACCCGTGCACCATTGGCTGTTTCCCTGCTCCTGTAGTTACAAAGCGTAAAAGTAGTTAAAGTGTGTCATAAGGTTATGGGTGAAAAAGGTTAATATTACCATTAGCCGGCAAAGTGATGAGTCATGTTGTTTGTGCAAGGAATCATTTAAAGTGGGTGCTTGAAGTGCATTCTGATTGTGCTGGAGCATGTTAGCAATAGTAGCAGTCGGTGCTGTTTTAACGGACTCTCTAGGGGTTTTGACTGCATCATTTTGTGTGAATTACAGTTGCAGTGATAATTTGGACAAATGTACCAGAACCTCCTTTGCTATTTCTTTGTTGTTTTCTTCTGTGTTACAGGCTCCAACCGCTTCTCCTGCATGTGACGCCTCTCAATCTCCCATTAGCTTGGTATTAAGGTTGAGGTATGATTTTTTAAAATGTTTCATTTGGTATTGCAGTGTTTGACACACGTTTCCATCTTTGCAGACAAGAAGACTGTGAAGTGCAATGAATTACCTTGTCTGGCACAATGACAATTAGAAGGTTTATTTATAAATTCTTGGTCTGCGCAACCACTAGGTTTAACAGTTCAAGTCATATAACAGGTCATTGATAGTGGCTGAAAAATGTGAAAAGTTTATCAAAAGCTCTCATTTATAATGAACCGTATTCACAGGAAGTTAGAGGTAGTGCTCACTCAAGTAAACGGGGCACATCATTTTACTGTCTCATGTTGATCCATATGTGTATTCTAGATCTTAGACTGATCATAAATCTGCATTGAAAATCTATTTAAAGAGTGTCACATTAATTTGATACATTTCCAACAGTATTGTATCCATTGATGAATCATAAGTGGGTTTACCAGGACTTGGCTTTCACCCTTTTCAGTGAATCTGCCTGCTGCGGTATGCAAGTGTGCCAACAGAGGGCAGCAGCACACAGGCCATCTCTTAAAGCAGACTGCTATTAACGTGAATGTAGTCTGTAGATTTAGCGTCTCGTATACCCTCATAACGTAATGTATTCTTATCTAAAATCACTAATTGTAGAGAAAGAATTTATTCTAAATTGTGTGATGACTAAAATTGGATAGAACTCTAGACCTGACATGACATGAAGACAGGGTCCCATAAAAATGACCATACCCAGATTCAGTCCCTGTGAAATTTGTTTTGTCATTAATATTGACTAATGAATTGAAAGCATCCTTTCTTGTCTGATTCTTGCTTAACAAATTTGATCAATATCAAGGATCAGTAAACATACTGTTGTGAAATTGCAAGCCCTAAGCAAGTTGCGCTTAGATAGTTGATTGTATTGGGTTACATTTCATCCTTTAGGCACACATACAGATTGAAAATGTTCCTCTTACTTCACATGGCAAGATTTTTGGGGTTCTTGTCTTTGTTTAATACAGTGTACAGCTGTGTAATTGTTAGAAATGTATTCTGTTGTCACTTACAGTATGTCTTGGCAACGTACAGATATCCCCATCTGATCACTCTGTTTCTTCTTCCAGAAATTTAAAGAAGGAACTAAATGACATACGATTTGAATTCATGCCTGGAAGAGGTAAATCAAGTCATCTGCTGTGAACAAAGTATTGAGCTCTCAAATTCTGGCCTCAAGGGTCAATCAAAGCTACATGTGGTTTTTGGTCTCCAGCTTGAGAGAAGAGGTCTAACATGTCAACTAGTCAAGTGCATCAGTCAATTAACAAAACGCTGGAACAGTGGAATGAATACTCAGGTCTCCTTGCCCGTAAATGCCACCTGAAACTAAGGACACAGTTTTTAGGCCCCAGTCACGCTGCCATGAGATTGTGGACTGACAATGAAGGTGTCGAGAAGATTCTTCAGAGAGAGAGAGAGAGAGGGAGAGAGAGACAGACAGACAGAGAGACAGAGACAGACAGACAGACAGACAGACAGACAATTGGTAGTATATCAGGGAGATACATCATAATAACAATGGTAGGAGCATGTGTTTGGGCTGTGTTAAAATGTTGAACTGAGTTCTAATTCTCCCGGACTCTCTGTGCCCCCCTAGACACGGCAGATGGAGTCTCCCAGGAGCTGGTGTCTGCAGGCCTGGTGGACGGGAGGGATTTAGTCATAGGTGAGTGAGAAACCAGCTAGAGTCTGCAGGGGTCTGCTGTCCACCATCTGCAGGCTGCTTCCTTTCTGCTCCCTCTTATGAATGATGCTCAAGAAAAGGACCGTGCTGCTCTGAGATTATTCAGTACACTAACACTTTGTAGGACTGAACCAAGAGCTTGTATAATGCTAATATGTTATAAAGTAATACTGTAACATTGGATGTAAAATAGATGATAATGATGATAGTAATGTATAATGGTTATTATAGAATATTGCAGTTGAGTCAACCGTGACAAAAATGAATTGTTGTTAAATGCACCAGTGATGCAGTGACAAGTGAAATGTCTTTGTCCTTTTATTTCAGTTGCTGCTAATTTGCAGAAAATTGTTGATGAGCCTCAAACCAACAGAAATGTCACTTTCAAGCTGGTATGTTAAAATAAATCATTCCTATGTACTACAACCGTTGTCAAGATATTTTGTGTCATACTGAGATGATGTTAAGATGGCAGTGTGAATGAGGAAAATGTCACCACTCAACATGGCCATGTCAAACAGCTTTCATATGTGTGAAATGGTGATAACCTGTGCCTCCAGGTAAAAGCCATGAGCTAAAGGTGGGTGGGTGGTAATGCTGCCAAATGTATTCAAGCAATGCTGAATGGAAAATGTGCAGTACATCGCATCTGTACCATCAAGTCACCTTTGATGCATATGCACCTTAAAGATACGATCTGAAATATCTATTCATTGCAACAAAAAGATGTGCGTCTGACCATTTAATATATCAGCGCAGGATTTATAACAGCTGTATTGTACAATAATATTATCACTTGAAGAACATAGTGTAAAAGCGCTTTTAAAAAAAACACTTTTCCCCTAAAAAACATTGTCACAAACATGCAAACTTGAATTGTGTGCGTGGGCATGTGGAAACAAATTAGGAACACATGTTAAAAAGTTGATGTGCTATGTACCTCCGTATGCTGAGCCTTAACTTCAGAACAGCCTCCCTGTTCTCACTGGGCTGCCTCACTGTTTCTTTGTCTCATGGCTGTCTCTCTGTAGCTATCCAGCTCACTTACCTTCAGCTACCTTCAGCTACCTTCAGCTACTTTCAATTAACAAAGCAGCCAGCCTGCTGCAATGATGTCAAATTGCAGCGCTTAGAAGAAGGCAACTCCTCCAAAATGGGAAACTAAGTATAATGGTGTAGTCTTCCCAGAATTATGTATTTAGCTATGAAAAATGGGTACCTTCTTTTCGCTTAATGGTTAATGTATACTCTTCTGCTTTTTGCCTGCCAGCTTAATCTACTACACTGTTGAGAAAGCTTAGGGCTATAATTTGATACTAGTCAAATTGCTGCTGGCAAATGACTGAACTCTATTCCCTGTCTTAAATTATGAATGATTGGCAAAGTGATTGCTGGACCCAGACTAAGATAAGATATGATGTGTTTATAGGCAACTGTGATTATATGAGAACACTTGCTCCAGAATATCTGTATTGTGTCCCTGTTCAAAATTCCAACCTTCAGACTCATGAGGCAACAAGTGTAGTTTGGCCTTTTATCCATGGAAGTTGCTGAGCTACACAGTAATATCTTTTCTTTGATATATTTTGTAATTTTGAGGACTTATTTTTATTCATTTCTCATTCAGATACATTTCTTTATTTTATTTTTCTCTCAATATTGCGGAATGCCTCAGATGCTAGCTGAGCCAGTCTCCCCTGTTGTGGACTGACCCACCTTTAACCTTGTCTTATTTTTGTGACTATGACTACTTTAAAGTACTGCTGTTTTCTTCCAAGTACTAATTATTGATTACATTTTCTAATAACAGGAATTTTATCTTCCTTTTTCCAGGCTTCTGGCGTGGAGGGATCTGAAATTCCTGATGATGTCAAGCTAATGGGATTTGCACAACTCAGCATTAGTTAGACTGTTGTACTACCACGGACCTGGCTTGCCTGAAATATCTGAAAAACGAAGTAATTAAACAGAACCTTACACCCGTGTGCAATTTTTATTTTCATTGGCCTAAAGAAACCACTACTGCCAAAGAAAAAAATACCATATCGTCATCCCCATAGGATTCAGAAATGTTGCTCCATTAAATAGGACTACACGTTGAAAAATGTAACATATAGGAATCATACTAAAAACGTTTACAGTGTATATGTAAAAGGACATGATCATCAGCATTCACCGACCAATGTTTTCCTTTATTATATTTTTCCTTTTTTTGTTTGTTTTTATAATTTAAGAAATGCATTTGCACAATCTGAACTAACTCCTGCAAGTCCTGGTGATTTAACAATGCCTTATCTTCAGCAGTACTACTGAATACATGAGGGGGCTTTCCCCCGTTTGAGTTGTGGAGCTGCATTCTGGAATGAATGAACGTGGTTTCAGTTACTAAAGTTAAACTTTTTCAGTGGAGGGAGCTGGCGGCACACTGTCGGGACTTTTGACATCTCAACAGTTCAGTGCTACACAACTTCTGCCTTTTTCACAGGCTTATTATCGTCTAAACACTTTTGCTAGTGATTGAGGGTCCACACAGTTCAGTGAATGATGGATTTCAACAAGGTTGATTTCGTAGAGCAAAGCATTAGGGAATATTGATTTTGAACATCAGTAGCTACGCTGTACTGAAGATACCCATGTGCCAAGCCTGTATTAGGAGAAGCAACTGTGGTGTGCATGCCCCTTTCTTTCAAGGTACCAGTTCATATGTTTACTATAAAAGCATAGGTCCAGCTCACTCAGCTCAGTGAACCAGTCCAATGCAGAACTCAACACAAACTAACAGGATCCACACCTCTTTTTCATCAGTTATGTCAATGGATACACAAACCTTTAGCCCTGAAGTGCAAACTATTTGTCGATACACATTGGCCTGCACACCGTGCAGTTAACGTAGCTGAGATTATAGGAGACCCACTCTCAGTGCAAACTCCATACAGAATCAGGGATTGGTGCACCAGGAGATGATGAGTCAAGGCCGTGCTTACATTGTGTTTGTCAGTGTACGGAAGAAAGATAGTCGAATATTCAAATAAAATTCCGCTTGTGTCCTTTCTCTCCATTGAAGTCCACAGGAGAGAAGTGAAGTAAATACAAGCACATTGTTTTTCCAAAGTACAATGCACTTTCATTAGTGCAGCTCCTAGGTGAGCTTTTTGTCAAATTCTGATTGTCTTTGTCTTTTTTGGCTTCGCAACTGTCTGTGAATTCTGTTCCTTTCCATTGCACAATATTTTAAGCTATATATTAAATGTTTAACAGCAAAGTAACTGAAGCCACAAGTACTGTCACACATTAATGTGTCTGTGTGGGTATTAGCTGTGAGTTTGATTTGGAATCAGTTTCTCAAACACAAAAAGTGCATATTAGGATGACAACTGCAAAGTACTTGATTAATGACTTTAGTATGTAAATAATGAAATTTGGTGTTGATTAGTTTTTATACTGGGTGTTTCACACTTGGCCTTTGTATCTTAAGAGGAAGAGGAAAGAGGCACTGCATACAGAGAAAGGAAAAGGACAAAATTGTTCTTTGGTTTTCTTTTCTCAAGTCGGATGTCATCATTGCAGGGTTCCATTTAGAAACAGCCACACTTTTACAGCCCAAAGCCCACATATTTTACTTTGATATGTAACATATCAATCATAAAGTTCACAATTTAATCGAACAATGGGAATAATGAGAGCAAGACACACTCTGTCCTCTCCTTGTATTTTCTAAAACAGATCCACTATAGCAACTGTAGACTCACCTCAAAGGCCATCCACAGTGTAAGCTTGCAAAGTACTCATTTTCTTTTCTTGTCTTTTTTATAATAACTTTGCAGTGGGCAGTAACGGAGTGATTAGAAAATCCACAATGAAGTGTGAATACGCCTTAGTGAGGTGTCCACTAGGAATCAGTTTACCAAGGAGTAACTGCTGAAACCCAATATTACCTTGTACTGTGCAGTCATGGACACTGTTCAGACAGAATTAAACCTTAACAAATGTGACAACAAATCAGATCTCATTTTATATGTTTTTTCACTCTGTTAATGAAATGACATGAATCAAGTATTATCCCAACCTTGAAGTGCCATACCCCTGTATATGACTGCTAAGGTTGGTAGGGCTTTGTGAGTACTAGCTGTACACAGTGTTGAATTCTGGATTGAACCCTGCATCCAACTGCATTGAATTTCTTTTGTTAATTTTGTTACACTTTTCAAATGTTTTTTTCCCCCCTTTGTTTCTTTGCTTAAATGTAATATATCATATGTAATTAACAGTACAGTAGCAACGGAACAGATCTTTACAGATGACTTTGTGTATTGTAGAATATAACACAAAGCTCTAAGATATTTAATTTTCTATTTGTTTTATTTTCATTTTTATTTTGGTCATTTCTCTCATTTGTTTTTTTCTGTTGGTTTTGGATTTCAATGCATGTTACCTTAATTATTTTTAATCAATAAAGAATGAACTTATCAAGTGACTGCCTCTCTCTTTTCATTTAAATCGGTAATATTCACTTTACTACCATTAATACTTACTGGCGCTCAGATCCTACAGAAAAACAATTTCATGAGAGAACTTGCCTTTGAATGGAGTACTCATTATGACCCCTGCTTGTCCTGGGGTCATAATGACCCGAAATCATATTCAAACCTAAGAAAATGATATAAAACATTAATCTAAGTACATGGCCTCCTATGTAGCTTCCTAAAATGACCCCAAAAATGGAAATTTGGCAAATTAAAAAAAAAAAACATTTTCAGTGGAGCTGCCACAAAAAAATAAACGCCTTTTACCATTTTAGGGTTATCTTAGTTATCTTAGGGTCAATATGACCCAAGATAACTTTTGATGTTGAACTATCTTTATGAGCAGCTCTGTCTAACTCAGAGTGCCACAAACTCATAAATACCTGGTACTAGGCCCATTTCAAAGATATTGGCATGCATGTGTCAGAACTCAGGCAGGGACTCAGGCACAGACAGGAAGACTGGGGCACAAGGAGTTTATTAAATCCAGAGGGTAATCCAAAAATCATAGTCAAAACAGGCAGAGACCAAAACCAGAAGACACGGCAACCAAAACCAAAAGGGCAGATCGAGAAAACGAAGTCGAGAAAAACAGGCAAGGCAACAGAACTGGCAGGCAGACACAAAAACAAAAACAGTTGCGAAACAGAAGACTGAGATGAACTGGCAATGAGACAAGAAACAAGCCGGGAAGATATAGGGCTAGGCTGATGAGGGGATGGGATGTAGGTGCGCGGGGAGGCAGGTGGAGACAATCGAGTAATCAGGTGGGCGGAGAGCAGGGCAGGGCTGGAACACAGAGAAACAGTAAACAAGAGCACATAGACAGGGAAAACAAAAACAAAACCAGCTAAGATGCCGCAGTACTGACAGCATGCTAGTTTAGCATGCTAGGTTGCTAGCAGTACACAATTTCCATGTTTTTCCATACTGTATTCCATACTGTATCAAAACCACTGATGACCTCTAATGATTGACTTGACATTTTAAACATGCTCAACTATTAGCAGCACAGAAGTTGACCTTTCCTTGAACAGTTAGGGAAAGATCTTGTGGCACCTGTCATGGCACAGAGGGAGCACATTCCATGTAATGTAACATCGGCATCGCTGGTGATTCAGGCAAGAAAAAGATGTGCCCAAAATGCCCAAACACTAAAGCTAATGCCGACACCAGCCCTGAAACGTGCGCAATGTCATCTTTGCACAGGGTCTGATAATAAAACCCCAATGATCTGCCAGAGATGCAAGCGACATGCAAACACATGCTTACAACTTTTGCTAGTCATGTGTTTGAGATAACACCTCATGATTTTTCTACACACTGTCAACACACTGTATAATAAGAGGGACTGCATGTAAAAAAACTACAAAAAAAAAACAAAAAAAAAAACAATAAAAAACCACCCCCTCCCCCAAACTTTACCAAACTATCCCTTTACCCTACCTACCCACATCTACCCCAATACAGAGCAGGCACCTTGTCAAGGTGGGGTAGCTTGAGTGTCTCAGTGATCATTTGAGCTATACTGATAGGGGCTGTACCAATCCGTGAGGTCCAACCAAAACAAGAAAGCCAAGGGTGAGAGATTAGACTAAGACCAGCTCTTTTTTGTCTATTATTCATTTGAATTAGTGTATGTTTGGATTATATGGATGTTGGAAAGAGCAGTAACTCAAAGACTTGGTAATCAGTCTTGAAATCAACTTTTCTTGGTTGAAGCAAAAAAAAGAGAAAGTTCCAATTCACACGCTTCCATTGGGCAGTTTAGATGTGGTCATGGTAATATTACAGAACCACAACCTCCTTGACTTAATTTAAATATGCCTGTAGATAGTTTCATTGGCATTCATAAGTTTGTAGCTTTATCTTCTTTCGCTTACAAAATTTGAATATTCAGATGTTAAAATTGGCTACTTCAAAAGGGGGCCCTATAGACTTAATTTATGTTGAGACAGTTTCAATTCATAAATATTAGAATCTATTACATCTTAAAAGGCTAAGAGTTGTATTTTGGGGAATTCTATGATAATTTTACCTATATCCAAAACATTTTCATGCTTTTGCAGTGCATGGGACCTTTCGGGGGAGCTAGAGAGTTAACAAAACAGCTTATGTTGTTTATGACTATTTGGTTGTATTCTACACTTATAGCTGTAACATTGTGCCAAACTTCACATTTGTATTCAAAGGTTTAGTTGAGTTATGTGATAAATTGGACCCGGGTCATAGTGACCCAAAGGTAATAGGTGTTAGCATTTCTTAAGTCATCAAACTCATTGCTGACCCCTCGCATCCTGGCCGCCATATATTCGAACTCCTTCCCTCAGGCAGGCATTTCAGATCACTGCCCACCAAAACGAGTACATGCCGAAATAACTGCTTCCCACACACCATCATGTTCTTGAACTGTTAAACCAGTGACATGTCAACCCTGCGTGTTTACAGGGAAATAGTTGTATAACTATAGTTGTACATTCCCACAGCCTGCACTCACGTACTCTTTAACTTATTGTGCAGTGGCTGTTCATATATACCTCATCCTGATTCCATGTATGTGTCCTGCACTGCTGTTGTTTGTTGTTATATCACTACTGTTGTTTGGTATTTGTTGTTGTCACCTTGGCATTGTATGAAAGCGCTATGAGAGACACTGAACCTTGTTCCTTGAATGTGTAAAAGCAAGCTTGGCCAATAAAGTCTGATTCTGATTCTAAAGGGCATGCAAGCATGTCGCAGTCAGTTGTTAATTTTCAGTCGAAATGACACTAAAACCATTTAATGAATCAACTTGCACTGTGGAAGTGTGGAACTACTGTATGACTGAGGTATATTGTATAACCCATATATACAATGCATCTTTGGACTGTGGGTTTGCTCTTAAGTAACATGTACATTTACATTTATTCATTTGGCAGATGCTTTTATCCAAAGCGACTTACAAGTGAGGTACAATACAACACAAGCAAAAAACCAGATGGAGTCAACAATATTAGAAGTACTGTATGACAAAGGTTGGGCAGGCAAGGCACAGACTAGCAGGCAAAGCTAATGCGAAAATATAAATATAATCAAATGTAAATATAATAATTTCAAAGCAGCTGAAATTGTGAAGGGAGATGGGGGGAAAATGGCAACAGTGTATTAGGCTACTTTAAAAACTATCATGCAAACAGACCAAAACATTTCAGACTATTTGAAATGTTACCTTCTGTGGGTATTCTGTAGGTACTTTGGCTCTGTGAGATCTGTCCAAAGTCCGAAGGTTGCTTTTGCATGCCCTTTTCTGCAAGCCAAAGTTCCTGTAATGTTTCCTTTGTGCTGAAGTATACAGCATCCAACAGAAAAGCATCCATTTTTACATGTTATATAATGCTTTCATCATTTGTCATTGCTTCTTTTACACTTGGGTTGGGTACAGTTGGGTGTATGTTTCACATCTTTTCCATTGTCTCTTGTGCACACAAGTGTTATGAAGGTTGCTTGCTAGCCTTGCAGGTATACACAGGGGGAGTGGACAGTTGGCAAGATAAGTGTATTAGCTTAAAGAGTAATTTGGCTTTACATATTTGACCGTGGTCAGTGAACAAAGCAATCGAAACCCAGGAGATAACTCTGTGTCTGAGGTGAACCAGCACGTGGAGAATGAACAGCTTTGGGCAGATCCTATCAGCCATCGGGGAGTTTGGAACCTTTCAGAAGCGCTTGCTGGTGGCAATATGCATTCCCAACATTTTCTGTGCCTTTCACATGTTCGGCCAGGTGTTTACAGGCCTCAACATGCCACATCACTGCAACACTGACTGGATCCTGGGACCAGGACCCAATCTGACTCAGGAAGAGCAAAAGAACCTTACCCTCCCAGTGGACCAAGATGGAGCCTATGACAGCTGTCTGATGTTCAAGCCAGTGGACTGGGACCTGGAGTCCATTAAAACCTATGGGATCAACAGCACCTCTACATGCATAGATGGATGGGTGTATGAGACACCCCCAAGTACCACCACACTGGTGACGGAGGTACAGTACGGTCAGCTTGCAAAAGGGGTTTGCATGTATATGTGGGGTTGGGAATGTTATCTACTGAGCATAATTTATGCTGAAAACCCTGAAAAGGAATTAACACTCTGTACATACAAGCAGTATGTCACCAACCTGTAACTTGGCTGGCTGTTGTAACTATCATCCTAACATTCTTGAGTTTTGTAGCAGTAAAGGGTTTCAGTGGAGTTTGTGTTTCAGCAGGGTCTGGGTAATACCCTGATTCTCAGCCAGAGAAAGGGTGCCCAGTCCAGCTCAGCTGCAGCAGAAATCTTTTCTACTGTAGCACATAGACATTTGACATTAACAAACTTCTGCCTTAACTAGGGTTCCAAAGGGGGTTGTCGTAGGAATTTATGCAAAATTCTTAAATTTCCATGGAAATTTTCTAAAGAGATTTTTGTCCTGGCAGCTTGGGGAATTTCTCTCTATTTTTTTGCACAAGTAAGCACACTGTATTCTCGGTTTGGATCAGACCCACCTTTAAAATAATTAAAAGAGGGTGATTCGTGGTATTTAAACAATTCCCTAATCACTGGATATAGGTCTTTACTCATGAACAAATGTGTCATGAGTTGCATTAACAAACGTGCCATGAGTTCTGACATTTTGGATGAGCATCAATTCACACATCATGGTTTCATCACATGCACAACAGGAAAACAAAAGTTTGCCTCTATGTACCTGTGACTGCCATTCAACTGAGGGACGAATGCTGTCCTGGTAGAGGTGCCTTGTTAATGGTACATGTGGTATTGATGTCTAAAATAATGTAAATATGATATTGTAATGTAATTTGTCAAAAGTCTGCCAAGTTACACTGATACATGACACACATTTTTTAATATTGCCGGGAATGTGCTTATTATAGAGAATGGATAATATGTACAGTTTGTTGTTTGTCATCACTAATCAACACAAGTTCACAAAGAAAATACAAGGTGTATTGTAGCCAAACTTAGTATCATATTTGTATGCATTACTTTCAAGGCTAACCACTTACGCTGATGTTGCACAAAGCAACTTGAACGCAACTAAACTTGCATACACCAGTTGCATGAGACATCATTACATGCAACTTAACTGTTGCACAAAGCAGTAAGATATATTTATATCTGCTGTGTAATTGGTTTTTAAAATAACTTCTCTTTTTAAAATAACTTCTCTGGGTGCAATATTAGTCTACCACAATTTTTGCAAATAAAGTAAAACAGTCATATTCAGTTAGTGAACTTGCTAGCTAACAATTCAGTCATATAAAGCAAAACAAATAGTTTCTTTACAGTTAACAGATTCTTTACAGTTTGAAGTAAATTTAGATAATAGATAATACAATTTAATGTGGACATTTCTTGTTGTCATTTTATTTAGCACTTCACAACTTGTAAGAGACCTTCATACGTCCACACAGTGTATTTTCTCTTCCATCTGTAAACAGTTAAATATGAATTCTCCAGTAAAAAGTCTCGTGTTGATTGGCTGTTGCATAAAATTAGTTGCACAAAGTTGAATTGCTGTCACATTTGTGCAACTTGGTTAGAGCAGAGTTGCTGGCTATTTGCAGGGGATGTTACATGACACTATCAAGGTGCAACTTTGTTGAAAGCCACAAATTTTGCATGTACGTTGCTTCGTGTAACATGCAAATGTAAAAGCATACCTTACATACATCATATTTTCTGCAATCTCTATTGATTAGCCAACTGTACATTTGAAATTGCACGGTATTATGCTTTTGTTTGTTTCAGAGGCGGGTGAGCACCCTCCCCTGCCTTTATTAGCTCTAGTCTCCCCGTTTTTTCCGTGCGTAAAGCATCCGTCGCTGCTGCGGGTACCTAATCGCGCATCCCAGATGTCAGAACTCACGAAACGTTTGTTCATGGAACTTTGTGACTAAAAACAATGAATGATCCAGTGGTGAGTGAATTATTTAAAGATTAGGACTCACACTTTATCAAAAAATTTACCAGTGAGCCTGATCCAGACAGTACACAGTCTGGAATAGGAAAAAAGATAAATTCCCGAAGTTACCGTGAACAAATTCCGGTTGAGCATTTAGAAATGTACCGGACGTGTATCGCAAACTCTACACTAAGCCGTTAATTCATCTGTATTTGGTTGTTCACTGTGGCCCAGTATGATGCGGTGCATTAAAGAAAGTTAATCCTAAACACATGTCTGAAATATAAATATGATGCCTACAATGGTAAACTAAAATGGCAAAGTAGTGCTCTCTTTTCAGGAAATGTTTATTGTACGTTTGTAGAGAAGTGTTATTTAACTCAATAGATACATGAAAATGACTGAGCACAAACTTTGTAAGGGAAAACAAACAGTGTAATGCAGGGCCGGCCCAAGCATTTATGGGGCCCTAAGAAGAATTTGATTTGGGGGCCCCCCACCGCCTCGGCGCCGCCAATACTATTGACTATTGTCAATGCCTCTTAATATTGCGTTTGTATGATTACCATTGACATAATATATCACAAAAAAAAAACAAAAAAAAAAAAAACATTTCAAGCTCTCTTGTGGGACATTTCAAGCGCTCTTGGGGGCCCTCTGGTGGCCACTGGGGCCCTAAGCAGGCGCTTAGTTCGCTTATGCGTCGGGCCGGCCCTGGTGTAATGCATTGTTATGTCCACATGACCCTAACCATTCCTCCCTATCCTTCACAGTTTGACCTGGTGTGTGACAACAGAGCTCTTAATGAAGCCTCACAATCAATCTACATGGCAGGACTTCTCATCGGAGCCCTGGTGTTTGGGCCAATGGCAGACAAGTACAGTTTAAATTTTTACAGTCTATTTGATCGCTTCACACTGTTCTTGATCATACGGTCACTTGTAAATTCATTTTATTCCAATGCAGGATGTCATGGTATAATCATAGTAACAATGTTGTCATGATTATTCCATAAAATGACAGAAATTATGAGTGGTAGTTAGTTAATACAATTATCATACCAGCATTAAGGGAAGTTACATGGATTAATTACTTGTGCTCAGGTTATACTGAACTTTGCAACAACATATTCATTAGAGCATTGTTGTATAGTCTCATTAATTTGCTTTCCTATTGCAAATGAAAAATTCTCATGTGTTTTGTGTGACAACCCCATCAGAGGACAGTGACACTGTAAGAGTGCTGAGTGGTCTCTTTGTCTCCAGGTTTGGTCGCCGGACAGTGATCCTGTTGTCATTGCTTCTGCAGTTTCTGTTTGGGGTGGCAGCTGCCCTGTCACCCAACATCTATGTCTACATTGCCTTCAGATTTGTGGTTGGCATAGCACTATCTGGGATTGCAATGAGCACATTTGTTCTAGGTAGAGCTTTTTTTTCATGCCATTTGCAAATTTCTCCTAGTGTGGATGAAGAGGACTGGATTATGTTTGTTCTTGCCAGGTTGTGGATTTTTAAGAACACACACTTTGTATTCATCAGCTTTTAGATGAAGAAACTGAACCATCAGTTAATCCCTACTTTTACAGGTGGTTTTAAACAACCAATAAATGATGTGTTGTATAAACAGTGCGCATTATGTGCACTGAAAACACATGTCTATGAAAACAGTCTATGATCACAGTCTTTTAATGATTAAATGATTCAGAATTGCACGATTGCCTATGAAAATCTTAAAGCCTGAAACTATAAAGACTGTGAAATGCAAATTGTGACTGAAAGCATGTGAAGCCATGTGAAACCATTGAGAACCTTGTTTATTGTTTTTCCAAGGGACTGAGTGGTGTGGCCCCTCCAAGCGCTCCCTCTGCACCAGTGTTCCCCACAGCTTCTTTGCTGTGGGTCTCATGCTTCTTTCGGGCATTGCCTATGGAGTGCGGGACTGGCGAACACTGCAGCTGGTGCTCTCTGCTCCTGTCCTGGTTCTTGGCGTCTACTACTGGTGAGACAGTCTCTGGGCCGCCCCTCCCCACAGCTGTAAACAGTCCTTCTCCCAGGGTTTGAGTTTAGTTCATCTAAGTCGCTTGTGAAATGTGTTGAAAAGACGTAACATATTGACAATGCAATATTAATTAGTACAATATTAATTTGCTAAGTGCTGTGACTTATTTGGGGACTATGGGGAGAATTACAAGGCTTATGTTTGTGTTCCACACATGTAATATGATTCTACTGGAGCAGCACAAGTGCATTATCTACTCACAGGCCTGGAGCTCACCTGCCTCTGTTTGTGAATCCAGTGCCATGACCATCACTTCCCTCTTCTAACTCACATGCATGAGTGATTTGGCGATATTTCCCGCAGGATTCTCCCAGAATCAGCACGCTGGCTCCTGACACAGGGCAAGCAGGAGGAGGCCAAGGCACTGATCTTGAAGGCAGCACGAGCCAATAAGAGAGAGGTGTCAGCTGGGCTGCTGGACAAGGTGCCTGTACACACAGCCTACAGGGGCCACTGCAGCCAATTTGAGCTAATATCTAAATTGATAACTTTCACGTGTGGTTTACGCTAATAGCGTTTGACCATGTTTCTTTCCACTTCGGGAAAAAAAGGCAGACTTGTGTGAAAACCCAATCAGAGAAGTCAAGGCATTAGAACAAAGTGAATCACCCATGTGACATGCTGTTCAACAAAAAGTACTGTGTCACACTGTGACCATGTGTTCCCATCAAGCAGTGATTCTTTGAATTTTTGATAAGTGATAGCCTGTCCCAAAAATGTTGGTAATAATCGGTTGAGGATGGGGGCAGTTACAACTGTGCTAGCACTGATTATTTTTTGACGTTTTTTTTCCAAGCCAGTTCTATTCCATTCCAGTCAATCTTCTGTTGAAGATGCTTTTCTGTGTGACATTTTGCGATTAATATTTTAAATCATTTTGTGGGAAAATTGTATTGATTCATGTCTTCTGTTTTCTATTGGTGTCCATATTACAAGAATAAGAAAATAGGAAAGATAAAATAAAATCACTCTTAATGCAATGTGTAATGATCAGGAAAACTGTGGCAGTGCAAGCAAACACATGATTACACTAAAAGCCAAAGTCCTGCTTTGTGGGATTTTGACTGGATATGAAATGATACTGTGCCTTTATGTATTGCAAAAGCTTTGATCTTATATGATTATCTTTTATAGATGTAAAGCACAGACTCTGCCACTAAACTAAGCCAAAAAGGGGCAGAGGATTATTGAAAGTGTAACACTGATGTTAGTTTTTATATCTTCCCAAAGATCCAAGTTGAGAAAGAAACCAATACAGGCAGTATGCTGGATCTCTTCAGAATTCCCTCCCTGAGGAAGAGTGCACTTGCCATGAGTTACATTTGGTAAGTTTGAATGTTGAATGTCAGTTTTTGCGATTTTTGCTTTTCTGTTTGGTTTTTGGAGTTCAGTCCAGGACGACTTAAAAGTGGAATGGTGATAATAGTAAATCTAAACTAAATTTCACAGCACCAGTCATGTGAAGTAATACACATTGCCTAAAGAAGTTGCTTTTTCATTCCTTATGTTAAGAATCTGAATTCGTAGAGATTTTGAGTTCCATTGTTCCTCCAATTTGGCCATAATTTTTTATCATGAGCAAAGCAAGTGTCCTTTTTTGCTTCTTACTCAACATTATGAATTTTGCAGATGCTACATTCAGTAACATGCTGTTTAAGTTCTTGAAAAACCCCAATGCAGTTATATTAAATTTGGGCTAATGTCATGGTTATCAAAGAGTCAATGTTATTATGTGAAGTTATGTTTTGCATCCTCTTCCCTTCACAGGTTTGTGTCCAGCCTGGTATATTATGGACTGAGCCTGAATGTGGGCAATTTTGGCCTTGATGTCTATCTCACACAGTTCATCTTTGGTCTGGCTGAGCTACCAGCTCTGCTGGGGTACATCCCTTTGGTTGAACACTTTGGAAGGAGGAAGTGTCAATTTATTTTCCTGGTCTTTGGTGGGACGGCTTGTCTGAGCATTCTGGCAGTTCCAGAAGGTAATGTGTTGACCAGTGGTTATGAAACTACAGTGCATGGAGAAGCTAGATAGTTATGGATTTTTTACTTTAAAAAAGACATTAACTTCTTCAGTTATTGCGTTAAATGCCATGTACATTAATAATTCGCTGAGAGAGTGAAAGCTTAACTAAATGGAACCAAACCTGTTGGGTCTTATTAGCATGTAATAATGCTGCCAGTTCCCAGAGACTTTTCCAAAGGAAATAGAGCTGTGTAGCTGTGTTTGTAGGGTATTATCTCATATTCTGATAATTTGACTCCCTGGAGTAACAAAATGAACCATTTTCACTTGATGAAGGCAAATCCACAGTTTTAAAATGTTTTAATTTTACATTGTTACCATGGGATCTATCCAGGTCATCCTTAATTTCAGACAGTATGTAGTAACCCGAGATGTAGATTGAAAACTATATGTTTGGGGTTCTCTCTTTCTGGTAAAATATGGTATATTCATTCACTTTCTTGGACAGGTTGGACAGAGCTGTTGAGCTCTTCATAATTCTGTCATGTACACTTGTAGTCAATGCAAGCTATGTAGGACCCTTTTTGGGTTGGTGGATATATGAGCATTTTGTCAGCAGTGCCTTTGTTTTACAGACCTGCCGGTGGTGGTGACGGTCATTGCTGTGCTTGGGAAGTTTACCCTTTCAGCCTCATTCTCCATTGCATATGTGTATGCAGGTGAACTGTACCCCACAGTTGTACGGTCAGTCCAATCAATTTTCTGTACTAGTTACTTCCTTGAAAGATGCATTTTTCCAGGGCTACTTAGAGATCTTATGTCCATTTATTTGGGTCTTGAGCAATGTAGAATACATATTGTAAGATATTACGAGTACAATGGCCCTCCTGGGAATCAAATCTGCAGCCAAGTAAAGTTCTTTAATCACTGTGCCTCACTTATTTGAATATGTGTATGGATATGTGGGAATAGTTCATTTTAAAGTTAATTTTTAATAAGCACCTGGAACCCAGAAACAGACACAGTTTTAAAGGTTTGTCCCTCTTTGAAATGATTTGCTTCTTGTCACCATAATAAAGGTTAAGAAGTGAAATGTAAATTCTTTAAGAATTGCATTGAAATCTGTTGGTGACATCTGCATGTATGTTTTCTCTCCAGGCAAAATGGTGTAGGTCTGAACTCCATGTGTGCCCGTGTGGCAGGTATTGTGGCCCCTTTGGTCAGACTCTTGGAGGTCTATCACAAAGCCATTCCCATGGTCATTTATGGAGTGTTCCCATTGGTTGGTGGTGGGATGTGTTTCCTGCTGCCTGAGACACTGAATACAGAACTTCCAGATTGCACAGATGTCATTGTGGAAAACATCAAGTAAGTTTACCTCTGTTCATTTAAACATGGCTTTCAATAGTAAAAAAAAATTTGCGGTACTACTGGGCTAATATTGTGCAATATTATGAATAAAATTCCAAAAAAAGTTACTGAGGAGAGCTGAGGATGACTTTCAAGGCACAAAACACTGGCATTCTTAACCTTACAGCAGTGAACTTAAGACAGCAGAGATGAGACAGGAAGTGCTTCAGTCTCTGCAAGCAGTCTCAGCAGTCCAGTATTTATGCAGACAGCACAGATGTTGAGTGACAGCCTTTACAGTATTGAGCATACATGTAAGCCATGAAAGTTAATTTCTCACTCTTTTATTATTATTACAAAAGGAATAGTTCACTTACTCAAGGGGGGGGAGGTCATCATCAAAGTGTGATTAAATGCACATTATTAGTGCTTGAATTGCAGATCAAGTAAAGAAATCTTTGTATTTAAATTATTATCTAAATGTCTTTACAGGCCCTCTGAAAAAAGAAGTACTGAAAATGAACACAATCACATTCAACAAGACAGCACAGCACAAGCAAAGAGCACTAAATCATAAAATATGTGTTTTTAAACTTGCACTTTCATATTTACATTTTATTTATATGAAATTGCGTTAGTTTTACACAGATTATGTTATTGCTGCAATGCATAAACTTGAGAAAGAACATGTTATAATTCGCTAGTTAACTAATTAATTAGTGTATCACATTTAGCTAGCAGCAAAGTTGTTGGTTAGTACAGTATATGATTTACAAACTTTTCACTATTGAATTAAATAATGAGTGTTTTGTAAAGGCTAAGCTTTTGCATTAGTGAGCTAGGTTTCATCATTTTTAAGTGGCCATGGGGGGAAAAGTTGCTGATTCCACAGGGAAAATATAGAGTAATGGTATAGTAGTAATACATAATGGTAGTTTTTAAATTCTGTTGCGAAAAACTTAGAACTCCATAGGTGTAGTACTTTGTTAGCTGTTATTGATGGCAATTCAGTGAAGAAAATTGTATCTCTCATGGTCTTACAGCACGAGTTCAAAAAAAGGTATCTTTGACATTGCTTCCTCAGCTTGGATTAAGGAGGGCCACCTTCAATTTAACCTGTCTAAGATGGAGCTCCTCGTCATCCCAGCCAGCCTGTAGACTCAGCATAACATCACAGCTTGGCTTGGCTCAATGACACTAACTCCTTCCAGGTCTGCAAGGACCCTGGGGGTAGTGATTGGTGACCAGCTAAACTTTAGTGACCACATCTCGATGACCGCCAGATCATGCAAATTTGTACAACATCAGGAAAATCAGGCCCTATCTGAGTATGCTACACAGCTCCTAGTCCAGGCTCTTGCAATCTCAAGACTGGACTACTACAATTCTCTCTTGGCTGGCCTACCTGCATCCACCATTAAACCATTGCAGCTGATACAGAACATGTCTAGCGCATCTGGTACTCAATCAGTTGAAGAGGGCCCACATTACACCTCTCTTTGTCTCGCTCCACTGGCTCCCTGTAGCTGAGTCCCTCACTATTTTCAAGAACAGATCTGAAGATCTGAAAACACAGCTCTTCCGCGCTCACCTAAACACCTGAAACATTACAACCTAAAGCAATTTCTTGTATTGTAATTTTTTTTCCATTAAAAAATTCAGTCTGTGGTTCCATGCACTTTCTTCTCTACCAGCTAGTTTGTACCTTGTCTGGCCAACTACTGAAATTTGGTCATGCATGACTCCTTACGTGGCTTTTTGGTTGTTTGTACTCTGCCTCACTTGTAAATCACTTGGGATAAAAGTGTCTGCCAAATGAATAAATGTAAACGTAAGTTGTGTAATAATCACAGTTGGTACCAAAATGTCTGTTGCATCCTAAATTAATGGCTAATGTGCCAAAGTTTAATGGAATAACATCTTTGAAATGACCCCTACATCTTGGCAGACACGATTACAGGTAAACAGACAGAACTCCCTGTTGTTGAGTAAATTACATTAAATGTTCAGTTGAATTATTTTCTACCTATACTAAACAGTCCATTGCTCATATTTGATCATCTAAGCATTTAATATAGACTTTCAGAAACCATTTAAATCACTGACCAAACAGCTGGGACCTTTAAGGTATTACTTGTAGTTTATCAATTATCTGATACTTAGTAACTGAATAACACGTGTAAAAACGTTCTGTATAACACTACAGTATAATAATGTGTAATGCATAATAGCAATAACACATGTAGCAAATGGAACATGACAAATACAATCCCACAAGATGGCTCCAAAATGCCCATGTCACACATCAGTCATATAGTTCACAATTAGAGAATTTAATCAAATCATTAGGAAAACAAGAATAAGACCTTTTCTCTTACATTTTACAATGTAAGAGAAAAGCAACTGTTGAGAAAAGCAACTGGTTGTAGCAACTGTAGGCTCACCTAAAAGACCAGATCCATTATAAATTTACAAAGCAGCCTACACATTATTTGTCTTTTCTCAAGTTCTTTTTACATAACTTTGTATTGTAAACTCCCTTTGGACACTGTTGAAGTTATAAGAAGTTATCTACAGTGTAGTGTGAATACGCCTTAATGAGGTGTCATACAAAAAGTAATTTAGTACATAGTACAATAACTGCTGAAACCCAATATTACCTTGTATTGTGCAGTGATGGACACTGTTCAGACCAAATTAAATCCTTAATAAGTGTGAAAAGAATTACATGTCATTTTATTTATAATTTTTAGCATTTTGCTGATGAAATAACATGAATCAAGTATTACCCCCACTTTGAAGTATTTGGTATTACCCCTACCTTGAAGTATTTGGTGCCATACCTCTTTATAAGTCTGCTAAGGTTCATAAGGCGTTGTGAATATTAGCTGTATACAGTGCTAAATTCTGGATTGAGCCATGCATCCAGCTGCATTACATTTCTCTTTTATTTAATTTTCTTCACTTTTTAAATTTTTTAATTTATTTTTTAATTTATTTTTTTTTTTTTTACAGTTGCACAATTTTCCCCATTTGGTGTTTAACTAATATATCATATGTAATTAACAGCACACTTGTAAGATATTTACAGATAACTTTGTATATTATAGAATATAACACAAAATGGTAATCAGTAATATTCTCTTAACTATTATTAATACTTACTGGTTGTCAAATCCTCCAGAAAAACAACAATTTTACAAGACAGCTTGCCCTTAAGCAGGTTGCTAAGGTATCTATACTATGCAATCTGTACAATTCATTATTTGATTGACAGAATCCATTTTCGTAGCTGAGTTACATGGGTTATGTTTTACTTGTAAAATTATCCAGATGTATATTTATCATTAAAAGACCTTTCTCAAGGGCACACAAGCATATCACTGTCAGTCACAAATGTTCAATTGAAATTAAACTGAAACAATTTAATCAAATTGTTGTTCATGAACTTAATATTTTTTCCAGAAAACTGGATTCCTAGTTTTTCAAAAATTTACATTGAAATGAAAGCATTGCATATGATATGTGTTTAAGACACCAGGTTGCTTAAATAAGAAGTGAATCTAATCATCTCAAACAGCTTGAATTGCAAAGGCTAATGGCAAGAAAGCAAGAGCTTATTAGGCTGCTTTAAAACCTATTATGCAAACAGACCAAAACATTTCAGACCATCTGAAATTGAAGGAGGTAAAGTTGTGAATACCTTCTGTAACTGTAGGTCCTTTGCCCCTGTGAGAATGATATTAATAGGCATCATTCTCTGTTCCACCCCCTTTTCAGACTTGCATTATCCCTGTCTGTCTAAAGTCTGAAGGTTGTATTTGCATGTGCCTTTCTGCAAGCCAAAGTTCCTGTAATGTTACTTTTGTGCTGAAGTGTGCAGAATAGATACTAGAAAGCATCCACTTTTACATGCTACGTAGTACTTCTATTATTTGATTTGTAGCATGTAAACTAGAGTCAACTACTGTTCATCTAAACACATGTTGTTATGAAAATGTCATTGCTTCTATTGCACTTAGTACAGTTGGGTAAATGTTACACATCTTTTCCATTGCCTCTTGTGCACACAAGTGTTATGAAGGTTGCTTGCTAGCCTTGCAGATATACACAGGGGGAGTGGACAGTTGGCCAGATAAGTGTGTCAGCTTAAAGATTAATTTGGCTTTATATATTTGAGCATGGTGAGTGAAAAAAGCAATTGAAACCCAGGAGATAACCCTGTGTCTGAGGTAAACCAGCACGTGAAGAATGAACAGCTTTGGGCAGATCCTATCAGCCATCGGGGAGTTTGGAACCTTTCAGAAGCACTTGCTGGTGGCAATATGCATTCCCAACATCTTCACCGCGTTTCACATGTTCGGTCAGGTGTTTACAGGCCTCAACATGCCACATCACTGCAACACTGACTGGATCCTGGGACCAGGACCCAATCTGACTCAGGAAGAGCAAAAGAACCTTACCCTCCCAGTGGACCAAGATGGAGCCTATGACAGCTGTCTGATGTTCAAGCCAGTGGACTGGGACCTGGAGTCCATCAAAACCTATGGGATCAACAGCACCTCTACATGCATAGATGGATGGGTGTATGAGACACCCCCAAGTACCACCACACTGGTGACGGAGGTACAGTACATTTGGGTCAAAAAGGGATTTTTATTGTGTACCCTTGCCTCTCTACCTCAGAAAGTCTTAACAAGGAAGGTAGAATTTGCTGACATCTTTGACGGCATGGACACAACAGAATATTTTCAATAACTGGAGGACCAACAAATGATCAACAGTATAATCTGGGGGTTTTGAAAACTCTGTAAACAAAACTAAAATTTCTCAATGTACTGAACTGATTATGCCAGAAATGGAAGCCAAGAAAAGTAAGGGTTTCTTTGTGTTTATTTAATATTTTCTGTTAACAGCAATAATGATCTTTATATCCCAAAGTCATTCACAGTTCTGATAAGTTCTTTAATTAATAATGAATTTGTTTATTCATATTTTGATTGCATTACACAAATGCAAGTATGATTGAAAAACAAACCAAAGGTGGAATGACTTAGGATTTGCTAAATATTGTGCCTCCTTTTAATGTTACTGTAGGAATTTTGTATTACTGACACTTGAATCTGATCCATTTTATGTGTCTTTGGAACAGCATGTTGTGTAATAATACAAATGATTTTTACAACAAGAGCAGATTTTACTGATTGCATTTACAAATGTGTATACATATGTAGTTTATACTATGGTATGAATTAAAAATCTTCAGTAGTTAATTCTTCCTATATGCTGTATGACCTAAAACACTTTGGATACATCTGCTGTCTAAACTGTAGGTGATCTTATCTGAACTAAGCCTCCATCACAAAACACAGACACTGTGTCATAGTGTATTTCATATTTATATAATCTGTTGGGCTCATTACATATTAGCTACAAAATGAACAGCACATACATGCACTCCAGGTTAAATTAAGAGAGCCTATCAGCCTTAACAGAGGTGCTTAATGTCATCTGTCCTCAAGAGATTCCAAATTAAACCATTAACAGGCTTTAGCTGTTAACTTTGTTCCAGCATCGGATTGTTAATTATTACTTCTGAATATATTACTCATGAATGACTTGTATTATGTGTTATGTTAAGCAGCACAAGTTTGGAATATACAGTAAGGCTTACAGTGATAAAATAGGATTGGCAAAGTAGTGCTATCTTTCCAGGAAATGTGTATTGAACCTTCATAGAGAGAAATTGCCCAGCAGAGTGCATTGTAATATCCACATGACCCTAACCATTCCTCCCCCTGTTCACAGTTTGACCTGGTGTGTGACAACAGAGCTATTAATGAAGCCTCACAATCAATCTACATGGCAGGACTTCTCATCGGAGCCCTGGTGTTTGGGCCAATGGCAGACAAGTACAGTTTAAAATTTTACAGTCTATTTGATGGCTTCACACTGTTCTTGATTGACACTGTTCTTGAGGACATCATGGTATAACCATAGTAAAAAATATTATGATTATTCCATAAAATAACAGAAATTATGAGCAGTAAGTAAGTTAATACAATTATACCAACATTAAGGGAACTTACATGGATTAATTACTTGTGCTCAGGTTATACTGAACTTTGTGATGACATATTCATTAGAGTTTTGTTGTATAGTCTCTTTAATTTGCTTTCCTGTTGCAAATGAAAAATTCAGTGTGCCTTTCTGCAAGCCAAAGTGATACTGTAAGAGTGCTGAGTGGTCTCTTTGTCTCCAGGTTTGGTCGCCGGACAGTGATCCTGCTGTCATTGCTTCTGCAGTTTCTGTTTGGGGTGGCAGCTGCCTTGTCACCCAACATCTATGTCTACATTGCCTTCAGATTTGTGGTTGGCATGACAATATCTGGAATTTCCATCAACACATTTGTTTTAGGTAGATCTTTTTTCATGACATTTGCAAATTGCTACTGGTATACACAATTACAAGGGGATTGTATTTATGTCTTGTCAGGTTATGTATTTTGAACAATACACATTCATCAACTTTCAGACAAAGAAACTGAACCATTGGTTATTTATAAATTTTACAGGTGGTTTTAAGCAACTAAAAGGTGATGTCCTGTACATCATAAACAGTACACCCACTGAATACACATTCTATACTTTATAAAACACAGAGTCTATGATGGACTTTTTTAATGGTTGAATAAATCAAAATGCCATGATTGTCTATGAAAACCTGAAAGCCTGAAATCACAAGACTGCGAAATGCATTATTGTTTTTCCAAGGGACTGAGTGGTGTGGAACCTCCAAGCGGTCCTTCTTCACCATCTTCTCACATGGCTTCTTTGCTGTGGGTCTCATGCTTCTTTCGGGCATTGCCTATGGAGTGCGGGACTGGCGAACACTGCAGCTGGTGCTCTCTGCTCCTGTCCTGGCTCTTGGCGTCTACTACTGGTGAGACAGTCTCTGGGCTGCCCCTCCCCACAACTGTAAACAGTCCTTCTCCCAGGGCTTGAGTTTAGTTCATCTAAGTCACTTGTGAAATGTGTTGAGATGAGGGAAAAGATGTAACATATTGACAATGCAATATTAATAGTACAATATTAATTTGCTTTGACTTATCTGGGGACTGTGGGAGAATTATAAGGCTTATGTTTGTGTTCCACACATGTAATATGATTCTACTGGAGCAGCACAAGTGCATTGTCTACTCACAGGCCTGGAGCTCATCTGCCTCTGTTTGTGAATCCAGTGCCATGACCATCACTTCCCTCTTCTAACTCACATGCATGAGTGATCTGGCAATATTTCCCGCAGGATTCTCCCAGAATCAGCACGCTGGCTCCTGACACAGGGCAAGCAGGAGGAGGCCAAGGCACTGATCTTGAAGGCAGCACGAGCCAATAAGAGAGAGGTGTCAGCTGGGCTGCTGGACAAGGTGCCTTTACACACAGCCTACAGGGGCCACTGCAGCCAATTTGAGCTAATATCTAAATTGATAAATTTCACTTTTAGTTTACGCTAATAGCGTTTGACCATGTTTCTTTCCACTTTGAGGAAAAAGGTGGGTTAAAGGCAAAATGTAAGATTTAAAGACTCAATCCCAAAAGGCAAAAAAAAAAAAAATCAAAGTGGATGTGTCTGAACAAAATGAATCAGCCACAGGAAATGTTTTCAACAAAACATACTGTGTCACACTGTGACCATGTGATCCCTCAATTCAGGTGTTCTTTGAATCTTTGCTAAGGGACATCATGGTCACAAAATGTCAGTGATAATCATTTGGATATTTTTTTCCAAGTTATTTCTGTTCCATTCCAGTCTTCTGTTGGTTGCTGAAACAGTCACACTTTCCATGTAACCTTGTGTGAATGTGAAGGGTAGTGATAAAATTATTCTGAAGGAAATTTTTATTGATTCAAGACCCCTGCTTGGTACTAGTATCAACATAATAAGAAAAGGTAAAATAAAAATAAAGGTAGGTAAGGTAAAATAAAATCACTCTCAAGGCAAGATGTAATAATCAGGAAATGTGCAGCAGTGTGTCAAAATACATTGACAGTCTTGCTTTGTGGGACTTTGATTGGATACAAAATGATACTGAGCCTTTATCTATTGTGAAATGCTTTGATTTCATATAATTTACTTACTCTGTTACTAAATTGGGTGACACAGAATTATTGAAATACTAACTCAGCATGTTATTTATTTATTTATTCATAAATAAAATCTTCCTAAAGATGGAAACTGAGAAAGAAACCAAGACAGGCAGTATGCTGGATCTCTTCAGAATACCCTACCTGAGGAAGCGTGCTCTTGCTATGAGCTATGTTTGGTAAGTTTGCATGATATTTGCAATTTTTGTTTTTCTATTTTGTCATATGGAGTTTTCAAGACATAAATAAATTAATCTTAGTTAATCTAGATACTAAATGTCCAAACTATGCCTACTCAAGTGTTGAATGTTTACCAGAGCTGATTTGTTTTCATTAGCCAACTGTGATAATGATCAATCCACTAAATTCCACTTTGGCTGAATTTTTACACCAAAAATAAGCAAGTGTCCTTTTTTAGTTCTTTCTCTAACATGAATTTCACAGGTGCTGAATTGAACAACATGCTGTGTAAATTCTTGAATAAACCCCAGTGCAGTTATATTAAATTTGGGCCAGTCAAAGAGTCTATTATCATGTGCAGTTATGTTTTGCATCCTCTTCCCTTCACAGGTTTGTGACCAGCCTGGTATATTATGGACTGAGCCTGAACGTGGGCAATTTTGGCCTTGATGTCTATCTCACACAGTTCATCTTTGGTCTGGCTGAGCTACCAGCTCGCCTGGGGTGCATCCCCATGCTTGAACGCTTTGGAAGGAGAAACTGCCAATGCGTTTTCCTGGTCTTTGGTGGGACGGCTTGTCTGAGCATTCTGGCAGTTCCGGAGGGTAATATGTTGACCAGTGGTTCTGAAACTATAATGCATGGAGAGGCTACACAGTTATGGATTTTTACTTTAATTAAGACATTAACTTCTCAGTTATTGAATACAATGTTATCATTGGGTTATGCTTTTCATTTTCCCTTCTTGAGGGCAAATCTACAACTTCAGAATTACTTAAATTTTACATTGTTAATTAAGTACATTGTCTACTTGGCCACCCAGGATGTAGATTGAAAGCTATACCTTTGGTGTTTTCTGTGTTCCACAGAAAAAAACAACTATATTTTATTTGCTAAAATACCATATTTCCAGTTGCTTTCTTGGACAGGTTGGACTCTCCACTGCACTCTCTATATTCTGTCATGTAGTAGTCAATGCAAATTCTCTAGGATCCTTTTTGACTTGGTGGGTGCATGTGCAAACAGTGCCTTTGTTTTACAGACCTGCCGGTGGTGGTGACGGTCATTGCTGTGCTTGGGAAGTTTACCCTTGCAGCCTCATTCTCCGTTGCATATGTGTATTCTGCTGAACTGTACCCAACAGTTGTACGGTCAGTCCAATTTGTTTGCTGTACTGTTCACATGAGTTACATGAGCTCACTAAGGGCTTCTTAGTGAGCTCATGTAGATGACCCATCTATTTGGTTCTTCAATAATTCAGAATAAGTACTTTTTTCAGAGAACAATGTCCCACCTGAAAATCAAATCTGCAGCTTCCAGTATACAACTCTTGTTCCTTAATCACTGTGCCACACTACTTTTAACATTTGTATATATGTGTGGTAATAGTCCTGGGAGGTGACTTCTGTAACACCATGTGACCTCATCCATAAATCTAAGACCTGTGTTGGAAAGAGGATCAGACTCTGATAAGACATTGTAAAAGTATTATCCTCATTTTAAATATTTTGCTTGTGGTAAACTTTAAGAAGCAAAATGCAAAAAGTTGCTATCTTAAACATCTTATCCTGAATGGTCTGTTGTATTTGTTTAGAATTTTACTGAAATCTGTTGGTGATATCTGCATGTATGTTTCTCTCCAGGCAAAATGGTGTAGGTCTGAACTCCATGTGTGCCCGTGTGGCAGGTATTGTGGCCCCTTTGATCCGACTCTTGGAGGTCTATCACAAAGCCATTCCCATGGTCATTTATGGAGTGTTCCCATTGGTTGGTGGTGGGATGTGTTTCCTGCTGCCTGAGACACTGAACACAGAACTTACAGATCACACAGATCCCCTCATGGAAAATATCAAGTAAGTTTACCTCTGTTCGATAGTAAAAAAAAATAAATAAATAAAAATTGATGGTACTACTGGGCTAATATTGTGCAAAAAAATAATTCCAAAAATGTTACTGAGGAGAGCTGAGGACAACTTTCAAGGCACTCTGTGAGATTATAATTATGATTTCTGATGTTGATTGACAGCATACATAAATGTAAGCCATGAAAGTTAATTTCTCACTCTTGTATGATTATTACAAAAGAAATAGTTCACTTAATCAAGTGGATAATTATCTAATCTTATCTAAATGTCTTTACAGGCCCTCTGAAAAAAGAAGTACTGAAAATGAACACAAACACATTCAACAAGACAGCACAGCACAAGAGAAGAGCACTAAATTATAAAATACAGTGTTTTTAAGGTTGCATTTTCATGTATTTATATGAAATTGCGTTTGGTTGTACAGAGTTTATATCTTATTTAAATTTGCCTTCATTTCACTTGTAAAAATCATGTTTTTCATGCTTTACTATGTAATAACTCTGAGAAAAGAAATGTTCTACACAACATACACACACACACACACACACGTTTCTTTACAGTTCTTCTATAGCTCATATTTGCACTTGTGTTTAGTAACATTTTTTATGTGAAAGAAATGGAAAAATCCAGATAAACATTCATCTACTATCTTTAACAGCTGTAGTGTTTTTCTGTTTTTATCTAGCTAGCTAGTCTGTTACAGTATCACGTATGCAGCAAAAGCTCTTGCTGACTAGTGTGTGATTTACAAATATCGCAGACTGTATGAATCACATGTATTTAGTAGACAGCTAGTGAAAGGCGTGCACATTTTTTACCTCACCAGTTAGCACAGAAGAAAACTGTCCCTCTGCACTGTCCATTAGCATTTTGTCTAAAAGTAACTGTATCTAAGCACACAGTATCTAAATGCTGTAGCCGTGATCATCATTACCTGTACCAGTAGCCAACTAGCTAATCTATTCAAAAAAATGGCCCTGGACTTTCATTCTGACCAGCCCCCCAGAACACTTGAGCATCCCACTGCCCACTGCCCCCACACATTCTTACTCCTACTCAGTGCCAGTGTTAGACTATTAGCCTACAGAACAAATAGTAGATGGAGCCACTACAGAGCACATACACATTGTCAGTAGTAGGTGGTGCAACGACAGAGCACACACAGTTAAACAGAAAACAGAGACACCAGAAACTGAAATAGGCATAGCACATGTTACTAATTCTATGAAAAGTAGTAGGCTACGGTTTGCCTGGCATCATTCTCCCTGACTCTTCACTCAAAAAATTATTTGTTGGATTTGCTTGATCCAGTTATGTCATCAATTTCAACGAAACTGAGTTGAGTAGCATCCAAATAGTATTATTTAGTAAAAACAACTAAAGTGACTTAAATTAATCTCACACTGATGAGTTAAGTAATGACTACAACATTTTGTTAGTTTGGATTTAAGCAAAATGCTCACACAGACCTTAAGAAGAATTATTATCAATTTCAATTTAAACGACATTTTTAAGTTCAACTAAATTGGTGTGCTCGCTTTCAAGTAAAACAAACATTTTGGTTTTACTAAACAAAGTTTATTCAATGAATAAACACTCACTTAACAACATGTCCAGGTTTACACATGCAGTAAACTAATCTTAAAAGTACTGGTTGATCAATACTGTTGCAAGTCAAGCTGTGCCTCCTTTAAATTGGAAAAACCAATAATGACAAAAGTTCTCAGTCGTCTCGGTTATAAGATATTGTGGCAAGCTTAAGTTCTCTCACGTGTAAGAAGAACACACACATTGAACTTTTGCTTTTAAGGCACTTTGTTCTGTCTTTAACAAAAGCAAGCATTTATTATTATTATTTTTATTATTAATTTTTAAATTTTTATTTGTAGTCAATAAATGGGAAAGGGGAAGTCAGCAAACAGCAACACAAACCACTTAACAGTGGCACCCTACCGAACCCAAACAAACATGTACAATGAAAGCAAAGGACTTAACTAAGATAACCTATATAAACAATAATTAAACAAACACATAATTAAGCATTTATTCAACAACAAAACTGTAAATGGTACATGCTAGGCATTATGGGTAATTCTCTGCAGGTAACTCCCGGTGAGCTTCTGAGCATGTGCAACATCTGTCCTATGGGAACTCATCTAGGACATTCTTATAATGTACCGTTTTGATTGTGCGATTCACTCAGCACTGTTACGTTGTATCAAATCAAGAGGCTTTTGTGGCTTTAACAAGTCTTCTTTAAGTTAAACCTACTAAAGAGGACTAGGCTTAAAAAGCTAACACAGATATATTAATAAAATTGGGTATAGGTGCATTTATTTAATTAAACAATGCACAAAGTTCACTTTTTTGAGTGTTTTCTTCACTGACCTGGGCCTATCATCAACCTGGATATGACAGAAGGAAAAAACAAAAGATAATCACCAGAAAGCCTATGTTACTCGACCCCTTAATACACAATAAATCGTAGGAGTTGGGAAGTTAGCTAAACACCAAAATCCACATGAAACCAGTAGTTCTAATAACTTATGTTCAACAACATCCATCCATTCATGTGTTTTAAGAGTTTACACTGGAAGCATTAGTTGTTGTTATGGTTTAACTGTAAATGAGTAAGGTATGTGAGTATGTTAGCTACCTAGCAAATGAGCTAACTAAGATTTCTAGGAATGATTAATGTTTAAACTAATACCCTTCTTTATCTAAGGTGACAGTAATGTCCAGAGGAAACCACTCATCATTCAATGATTTTTTCTAAAGATAACGAGTTGCCACTGCTTGGTAACTTACAGGACAGTGAGAGTTAAACTGTAATTTGATACACTATACTACAGAGTTAACATGAGAGGTGCCGGCATCATGCAACATATGAAGGTCCGCAACATGAGCTTAGTATAGGCCTACATTAAAATAGGAAATGCTTAACAATAACAGACATTTCACATGGTTTTCATGAACACCTTTACACAAGCGTAGTTACCTATTAACAGTGATGAGAATATAATAGCAAGCTAACTAAGTGTGGACTTGGTAGTTTTGACTATACTTCATAGCTAATGTTAGCTACCTACCAACTGCTAGCTGCCAGCAAACTACTTGTCGTTTGAGTTAACCATTAAGACCAGTAAGAGCTAATATTGATGTTGCCTAGCTATGACAACTTGCAAAAGCTAACTAGCTAATGTTAGTCTTCGGCTAGCAAAATAACATTAACGTTAAATTAGATCATTCAATCAGTGAGCAAGATAGCCATCAAATAATGCTACACAATAGTAGATAGAAAAGTGGTCCATTTCACAGGGAAAATGTACAGATTATTAATTTAGTAGCGGAAGAGGTAGAACTTCAGAGGTGTAATGCTGTGCCAATGTAACCCAGCTGTAATTTACTCAGCTTGTGTTTGTTGATTGTTTTCTTCACTAAATAGTTGCTGTCACTTTAAGAGTAAGACAGTAGGGCTAATATTGATGTTGCCTAGCTATGACAACTTGCAAAAGCAAGTTAAGAGTACGACAGTAGGGCTCCCGAGTGGCTCAGTCGGTAAAAGCACTCGTTCCCAGTGTAGACTGAACGGCCCGGGTTTGATCCCGGCCGTGTCACTAGCCGACAGTGACCGGGAGCTCACAGGTGGAGCACATTGGCTTCGTTCCGCCGGGGACAGGGGTAGGTACGTCGGCAGGGGCTTCGGTCCCATTAGCAACAGTGACCCCTGCTGGTCGATCGGGCGCCTGTGGTCCACGTGCCAAAAGCTGCATATGAAATGTCTTCCTCCGACTCATCTCTGTGCTAGCTTGGCTTGTGGACCGCAGAGCGAAAAGAAGCAGCGGCTGACATCACGTGTCTCGGAGGAGGGCACGTGCTTGTCTATGCTCTCCTGGATTGACAGTGGGGGTTGCGAAATGGGACTGAACATCGATGACTAATTGGGCATTCCAAATTCGGGAAATTGGCCATTCCAAATTGGGGAGAAAATGGAAAAATGACAAAAAAAAAAAAAAAGAGTACGACAGTAGACATTTGTTTTTTCAGTTGTGGTATACGACAGTAGCAACCGCTTTCCGGTTAGGTTAGGAAGCTCCCATACAAATACATTGGCAGGAGAACACACGGGTTCAGATGGGCTATGCGAAGGCAGATAGCAGGTCTGAAGAGTTGTGTGGTCATCGCCTGAGCTTCACTACCATCTATAACTGTGCAATATTCTCCTGCTAGACGGACTGTCTGTCTCCAGCAGTCCTGGATGCTGGACACGCTCTGGAGAAGAGTGGGCGGAATTGTGCTGGTCACCCCACTGGGACAACCTGAGTAAAAAAAAATCACACAGAGCTCTATACAATTTTTTGGGTACCCCCGGTTTTCTCTTTTCTAAAATTTGCTTTTAAACTAAAGTGGGGTGATAAGAACACTCACAGTTTGGTGAAGGAACAGTTTCTTCAGAAGAGAGACTGTGATGGTAAAAATTTGGTAGAATGGACTAAGCAAAGGACTCATTTAATCTGTTGCAAAAGTAACAAGTTTATAAATTTGTTCAAATATTGTCCACAACTGTTAATTGAGTTTGTGTTTAACTGAAGCATTTAAAGTAACATTTGGAGGTGAATTTAAATTTTGTAAGAATCTATTTTTTCTATTTTTGAACAAAAGCAGTGTAATATAAACAGGGGTACTATAGGAAGACTTTGTTTTATAGGTGGAACAAATCTTTATTTTGGTGCATAATTTACTTTATAATCATACTGGAAAAAAAACAGAAAACAGGTTTCATAAAATAAATCCAAATTGTAAGATATCATAAGTGAGGGATACGTTCCAGTCCAATAATCTTTGTTGGGTTCAGGTAGTAAATGGCTACCAAACCCTGAATAAATTCTCCATTCCAGTAAGTCAATCTGGTCTGTTCATTTCTGCTGGATACTGTCGCTTGGTTACATAGTGGGAGAGAAATTGGCGCCCGAACAGGGACTGGAGCGTGTCCGACTATTTAAATCTTAACTAGAAGGTAAAACTTGTGATTCCCATAAAAGTTGACACACATTGTGTCATCGTAGAACATATTGTTAAGCATTATGCACAAACATACACCCCCACTGCAAAAAAGATGCGCCCTTTTTCTGGAAATTCTCCAAAACCCTCTACTGAGGTAGATTGTAACATCTGGCGGCTTCGTGCAAAACAGGTGCTGAATGATTCTAGCCTTAGTGAGAGTCAGCAGTGTCATGTGCTACTTCACAGCTTACTTTCCCCTGCTTTGAACATGGCCCTAGGTATCGGTCTCTGAGCACCCCCAAAGTGCTCCAGGAATTGGATAATGCTTACGGCAATGTCACAGGAAGTGAGGAGCTGTACATTCAGTTCTTGGAAACGCACCAGAATGGAGGAGAGAGGGCATGCGATTACTTGCGTCGCCTTTATACCTTGCTACAGGAACTTACGGAGAGAAATGGTTTGACAAAACAAGATGCAGATGCTCATTTGCTAAAGCAGTTCCTTACAGGCTGCTGGGATGATCAGTTAATAACCACACTGCACTTAAAAGACACCAGTTGAATCTGGAAAACGAAAAAGGAAAACATGTCGTAGCCCATCCTCCTCGAGTTCCAAAGAACATTACAAAGTACCCACCGACTTGTCAAGGAAGAAGAAGAAGACACCAGTTGAAAAGATACTTCAGTGTTTTTGGGCCAGACCTAACAGGAGGAAGACAGAAAATGTGGGACAGGCTGTGTCCCACATTAGATCATTTTTAAACTTCATGGTTGGTGAGGGTTACACGGGAAGGACTTTGGATTGCCTCATGGATGGCGACAAAGTTCAGAGTTGGATTCAGTCACTTGATGACAGTGGATGGTGACTCGGCATATTTACCTAATGGATGTAAAGAAATGTATCCGCTACGTGAAGGACTTCAACGTGAAGAGGACTGTGCATTTAAGGAAAACTTCTTGTGCATTCCTCATTTCATTGCTTGAGAGGAAGATCAAGGCACTGACCAAAGACATGGTTGTTCGCCACTACGATTCAAAACTGAGGAAATCAGAATGGCTTGTCTCCAAGGAAGACATGGCTACCTTCAAGAGGAAGGCCAAAGAAAAAAATTCCCCACCTTTTACAGGAATTACAAAAAAAAAAAAATCCTGGAAATTCTCAGTTGAAACACATGGGCATTGGATGTCTGGCAGGCTACATCGCCTGTGTCTTTGGACACAAGGCGTGTGTTGTAGCTAACATGTGGGTGCAGGAGGTCTCCCTTGCTGAAAAAGAGGAGGACAAGCTTATAATAAGAATCAACCAACATAAAACGATGGCCTCCTTTGGCCAAGCCAAAATCACACTATCAAGCTAGAGTTTCTAAAGAAGTACCTCATGCCTTTTCCCAGCATGACCTTGATGTTGGCACCGTTGCAGGTGTCAGCCACCGTACTGAGTTTGAGCTGCATGTCCCATTCAAAGAGCACACAAGGTGCATCTCACCTGCACATTTTAATGACCTGAAAAGGCACTTACAGGATCTCTTTGCAGCAGGCATCATTGAGGAATCTAGTCCTTATGCATCCCCAATAGTGCTTGTTCGAAAGAAGAACAGCGAACTCAGGATGGTAGTGGATTATCGGAGGTTAAACAACCTTACTAAGAAGGATGCTTACCCATTACCTAGAATAGAGGAGACATTCACCCTGCTATCAGGTTCAAAATGGTTCAGTGTCCTTGATCTTAAAAGTGGATATTATCGCCTTGAGGTCGAGCCATCTAATCAGCCCAAGACAGCTTTCACAAACCCGTTTAGAACATGGCAGTTCCGGAGAATGCCTCAAGGCTTAACAAACTCACCGGCAACGTTCCAGTGGACTATGGAGAAAGTATCATTGCTTTCATCTATGATCTCATGATATTCTCCGACACGCTAGAGGAGCATGAGGAAAGGTTAATGAAAGTGCTCAAATGCATAGCCGACTTTGGACTTAAACTGTCCCCCTCCAGATGCAAATTCTTTCAGACGTCTGTGCGGTACCTGGGGCATGTGATCTCCGCCCAGGGAATCCAACCTGACCCCGACAAAGTTGCAGCCATCAAGAAATGGCCCCGCCCTCAGACCGTTAGAGAACTCAGGTCATTTCTTGGTTTTACCGGATACTACCAGTGGTTTGTCCGCGACTATGCCCGAATTGTCTGTCCTCTCAATGATCTAGCCTTATTCACATAGCGGCCATTTTGCTCTTACGTCATGCTCAGGGTGGGAGCAGGGTAACTCTTCAGTCAGCATCTATGGCAAAGTGGATCAAAAGTTTGACTTGTGTCTGTATCTTTTGAAGAAATAAAACAAAAATGGCCAGATGGGTCAGCAAAGATCCCTAAAAGAATTCAAAAGAGATACAGTTGCTGGATTTAAAGTTATATCCACAAATGAGTGAATGACCTGGCGCATTCAATGCTAGCTAGTTAGCTGACTAACGTTAAATTGCTAGCTAGCTAGCAAACGGTATTTAAGATCAGAAGTCAATACTTTGGCTTGCAGTACGAATGTTAAATTTAACTATTTATTCATAAGAGACATGATGAAGCTGTATTGGTTTGATAGCTAGCAAAGTACGTGAAAGCCAAATTAGCTAGCTAGCTACTTGCACATTCAGCTTAAAAGTACAAATACCACCTTACAAAGACAAATCTAGGTAGAAAGCTAGCTATAATACAAACAAAACAATAAACGTAACTAGCTAGTTACTATCATATTCCTCTGACAAATACAAATATCACCTTGCAAACAAACACATACCTAGCTAGCTACAATAAAAACAACGCAGAAAGCCAGATAGCTTGCTAATTTGGCTTTCATGCACTTTGCTCAGCTGTCATATTACTAAGAACTAGCTAGCTATCAAACTAATAAAGCCTCATCACATCTCTTCTGAAAAATAGTTACTTTTACCACAGACACTGCAAGCAACCTGTTCTGATAACTTTAGTACTGTTAGCTAGCTAGCTACCAAATTAACATTATAGTTAGCTAGCTAGCTAGGTAGTCTGTAATGAGTGTTTTAGCTAGCTAGATAGCAAAGTGCACCAGGTCTTTCTTTAAACTTGGATATAACCTTAAAACCAGCTACTGTTTTGTTTTATTTCTTCAAAGGGTAGATACAGACACATGTAAAATTTTTGGTCCACTTTGCCATAGATGCTGACTGAATGAATACTTACCCTGCTCCCACCCTGAGCGTGATGTAAGAGCAAAATGGCCGCCATGTGAATAAGGCTAATACCACCCATAACAGCCACTGGCTGGACACGACTCTGGCATGACGTAAGAGGGCAAAGGGTGCCGTGTGCACGTGTGGTTTTCAAATAAAAGTGAAATAAAATGTCAGCCGTGTGGGAGTATTTCATTGTCTAGGAGAAAGATCAGTGATACGTAGTTTGTAAGACGTTCCAGTGACATTTCAAGAGGAGGTACTACATACAAGCAAGAACCTTAACACATCAAATCTCATCAGCCATTTGAAAAGCAGACATGAATAAGTGTACAACGATTACCTGAAAGGACAAGGACGAGGGCATCACAGCAACTGGATGGTTTCTTTGCAGAGACCCCCATTCCCAGAAATGAGACTGCATTTGGATATTGGAGAAATAATCACCTCCATTTTCCAGCACTGGCACAAATGGCACACAAATACCTATGTGCTCCATGCACCAGCACGGACAGTGAGCGGCTATTCAGCTCTGCGTCTCACATCTTGGTTGAGAAGAGAAATAGACTGAGCTGCAGCAAGACAGAGATGCTTATCTTTGTAAAGAAAAACATGCATCTTACTAAGAAGTAGGCTATGAGGTACCGGTGATTTTATCTCATCATTAATATTCGGAAGAGGAGGCCCACTGTATGGGAAGGCTTCTCCTAAGAGGCCATTTTTTATTTTGTAAAGAGGCCCATGTTCAGCCCCATGTTCCAGCCTACTGTAAGTTTGTGCTTAACAGAAACACAAAAACGTTGTATTCTGTATAAAAAACACGAGGTGAAAAACAGTCCTATTTATGTTTGTATTTATTAATTTTTTAATTTTTGTATTCTATTTTATATTTTATTACTTTTCTAATTGCTTTTACATTTACATTTAATTACATTTGATGTATGTTTGAAAAAAATAATTTTTGTTGGGCTATGTAAGTACTGAAAAATTCTCATTGAGTAGGTAGTTGTATAGCAGGCTAAAAAGACTTTTGAAAGTTATTTTTCACAAAAAGAATCTTTGTCATGTGAAAAAGAAGGTTATATTAAAGGTTGTGTGATGAAGGGCTGAAAGCCTTTAAAACAGTTCAGTTATTTTTTATAATGATTTCTTTGTTTCCCTGGCACAAAAAGGGAATAAATAACAACAAAAACAAAATAAACAAACAAACAAACAAAAAAACATTGGTATCGGCTATCGGCCAAATTGTTATTTTAAACATTGGTATCAGTATCGTCCAGAATTTCACAATCAGTGCATCCCTAAAAATTACCCAGCCCATAAATTAGAATTTCTCACCCTTACATGGGCTGTCAGTGAGAAATTTCAGGATTATTTGTACGGGACTAAGTTCAAAGTGTTAATGGATAATAACCCCTTAACCTAGGTCTTGACTAGTGCCAAGCTTGATACCACAAGCCATAACTAGACACCTACCTAAACAATCTGCGTTGCCCCACTGTCATTTTCCAACGATGGGCAACCGTTGTTTTTGCTCATTGCTTCAACGTTGGCCCAACTATGATGGCCCAATGCCGCACTCCTTTGTTCTTATGACAGTGGCCCAACCGTTTATCTGCACGGATGGCCTAACATCGGCAGCCAACTATAATCCATATGATATTCTGCACAGAGCAGTATTTGGTTCTAGAAGGTTATGCTAACACCAGTGGTCCAAAGTCGCCAGCCAACCATTACTGATTAGCCTATACCATTTGGTTTCAATGTCATTTTTTTTCTACAGCAAAGAGGCATTTGTTAGTAGACACACGGTACTAGGATAAATACAATGTTTTGGTCTTCTGAAGTCATCAGAAATAATTATGTGCCCTTTATATCCAACATATCACATTTACAGAAATACGCTGCACTACACAGAGAAGAAATTTCCATTCAGAATTTAAGGTTGGAGAAGTGTTTATCTATCACCTTTAATGTAACCTTAAAACAGGATTTTAAAATGGAATAAATAGCTAAAATCAAACTTAAAAAGAAATGTATTTGGAACAATTTAACAGGCTAAACCATGACAAAATACATACACAAAAACACAAATGACAGAACATATTTTACATTTTTTAAAATTATTTAGAATACAATTGCATTTAAAATACAGTAGGCTACTTTTAGAAACTTAATTAAAACTTGCGTTCCTTGCCTTCCTCCCTCCGTCACGGGCTTTGGCATACTGCAGCCAATTTTTTGCTGATGTACAGATGTTGGCATCTGTGGCATCTTTGACGTTTGCCCACACAGCTCCTTAAAAACAAAAAACAAAATAATGACTCAATAATGTTTTGTGTCAGTTAACCCTGCAACCCCGCTTAAGGGTTTCTACGCTATTTTAACAGTGAAGGCGATTCAAGCTACCCACCGTTAACCCTAAAATAGGCACAATGTAAAAAAAAAAAAGTACAATAGTATTATCGTATTTTAAAGTTCATCTGGCCTAAAAGAAATCAAACTTTCCCCCACATCCGGTCTCTTGTTTTTGTCCAGCGCTGCAATATACTGGCTAAATAGGCTAATGTACTGGTGGTTAGTGTGTGTGTGTGTGTGTTTAACTGCGGTTGCTCTTAGCTAGCTAGGTCAGGTAGCCACCTTAAGAGTAATGAATGCAACTATGTTTACTGTGTGAGTTTTCTGTACTGTTTTCTGTTACTTTTATGTTAAAATGATGAAATGAAATGACGTCTTTCACTCGCACTACTGTGGGAGGCTACCTTAAGGTTAGCACGAGTGAGAAGTGTGGCTACGGTTGATGTCTGGATTGAGTCAGTCATGAGTAGAAACAAAAATTGAAATTAAAGTTATATCATCTGAGATAGGCTATATCGCCCTGTTGACGTATAAAACTGATCACTTTTTGCATTTGCTTGTCTTGCTTTGTGTAACAGAGTTACTGTACAGTCCCAGTTTTAGTGTCTTTCAGCAAAATTTAATTGTCTGCTTTATATGTAAGGCATTAGTAAGTCTGAGGGTAAATATATCCCATACTCCCACCCCCAAACCCCCAAACTCCCCCGTTCCATTTTAGAGAAACTTTTGAGAATGATTACATAATTCCTTCAGGAATAAGGACTGAATAAGGTACTTACACAGATGCAGCTTTACTTCTTTCTTCAGAATGAGACTGAGAGCTGTCTTGCACACTTTCAGTTGAACTTCAAAAATGTGATCATCCTGAGCTAACATTAATTGCGAAAATGTGATGGTTGGGTAAAAGTCACAATGCCAACGGAGTGCCAACGTTGGTTCATGACGGTTATGCGATGGTTGGGGTAGAGTGGTAGTCCAACGTTGTACCAATGGTGGCTCATGATGATTACGTGACCGTTGGGCTAAAGTGGCATCCCAACAGTGTGCCAACGTTGGCAGCAGATGGTGACTGTCGCCAACCATAATGACCATGAGCCAATGTTGGGATGCCACCTTAGCCCAACGGTCATGTAATCATCAGGTAGGGTAGGTGGGTAGGTGGCTTGCTGCACTGTCAGTCTACAATTTTGACATCCACTACAAATCTGGTTTACGAAATGCAGATGCTGATGGCCTCTCTCGGCAGCCCATTGGAGTCCCAGTGGAGGATGAGGAGTCAGAGGAGTTGGACCGAAAGATATCCAGTCTGTTAGATCGCACTAGTCCGCCCCCTGGTGAGTTCAGTGTTCTCGATGCTGAGGCTGTGGAAACTGAATGCATGCGCCATAGTGTTAGGGTCCTTGCAGTGTCCGGAGGGGGTGCTGAGAATGATGATAGTGGTATCCCTACAGTGGAAACCCTCCTATGTAGTGAGAGTGCTGTCCCTGATGACCTGGAGGACCCAGTTCCGTGGCCTGGCCGAGCAGCCCTCCCGGGGATGTCTAATGAGGACTGGCAACAGTTACAGAGAGAGGATGCAAATCTGGCCTTATTGATTATAGACATCTTAGAAGGTGAATCAGACACGGAGACATCAGGAAGACCTCCGTGAAGCTGGCCCCCCATCAGAAAATTAATGAAAGTATTGCTGTTTGTTTGTGCTGTGTTTGTACTGGTTTGTGCCGTAAAAATCATCGTTTGTGCTATTAAGGGTTTTAAGTAATTAAACTTTACATTTTCTGGCCAGTGACATCACTCAGCCGCCCCATCGTTGTCCAAATCGCTTCAAAGTGGGCTCAACCGTTTGTGCTACATTTGTGCTGGTTTGTGCCGTTAAAAGAAACATTTGTGCTACTACGCTTCTGAACACCGGTTTCTTGGGGAATTAAGGTAATTTCTAAAATGCGATGTCAGCCTAATCTCAGGTGCGTCCACCAGAAGTCTGCTGCTGGCCATCGTAGTGGGGAGCTGAGGAGAAGCTTCTCCCCCCTTTGCCATTTATATCTTAAAGGTGAGTCAAATATTCACCTCTTTTCTTAGCCCAGAGATATTAGACTTTATTAGAACATTGTTATATAAAAAATGTTGGAGGGGATACAGGCTATAGGCCAAGGCTACCTTAATATTAGGGCAAGCAAATGTGCCTTAAAGTGCGGGAAAATCAGCTATCTAATCCACTCCACTTTATGTCAAACTCAGCGAATTGCTCCTCACAGTCCACTAGTTGTCCAATCAGTGTGTGACCTCAAAAATCTCCGGCATTCATCCTATCCTGGCTCTGTAAATGGGAATCAATCATAGTGGCTTGGACCGAGCCATAAACAGGTCCAGCCAATCAACACATTCCTTCAGGAGCATGGAAGGGAAGGGTGTAATTTGATTGGCTGTTGAACCTAAATATCAACAACCTTTCGCCAGAATCGCAGACTATACCTTTAACTCCAAGTGCTATTTTGCTGCCTATATACAGGTGTAGATAGTTTGCAGATAATGTGTTGATACCAGTTTGTAGATAACATGTTACCTGTAACATAACATGTTACCTGTAGGTAACATGTCACCTATATTCCTATATGGCAATATGTTTGTGTTGAATTGCAGATGGGTATGATGAGATCAGGCGTGAAAAGTCTTTGGGAAGAAAAAGAAATTTTACTGACAGTTTTACTAACATGTAACAATAGTATTGAGTAGATGAACTATGTTTCCAAAAAAGAATTTTTCACTGACAGTTTTACTAACATGTAACGTGTTACAACAGCATCAAGTAGATGAACCATATTGTGGAGTCTAACTGTTTACTCCTTTGTATAAAATACAACATGAGGCTATATTTTGAATTTTTCAGATGCAGTGGAAACTCTTTGCAGAGGTCATGATACCTCTCCCACACAGAGGATGACCTCCTGCAGTAGGCCACATAGTGTCCAAGAGCCGCCCTGGTTGGCCCTGGAAGAAATGCAACAATGCCTCTCAGGAAGAATTGCTCATTGCTGAAGGTAATGTTGATGGGAAAATCCTCCAGTGGGTAGCTTCTCTCTGCAGCTGTCTCAATGAACAATGCTGGTCCAGTGTTGTAACTCTGGCTGACTAATCCAGTGCACAAATGCTTCAGTGTGGAAGCATCCTCAGTTTTTAAGCTGTCTGGACACTTTTCGGGTGACATCAGAGGCTGCAGACACATTGAGGGTTGCAGCTGCACTCCTCCCAAAAGTTCAGCCTGAAGCCCTTTCATGCCCTCTGTATATAAAATGTCAACAGGTAGAAGAGGAACTTGCCTGCAGTGTGCCCAGATAGTTCGTGAGCTACTGCTAGAACGTGACTTCTGGAGGACCTTGGAACAAGGAAAACAGAATTCCACTCATGTGCTGAGCTAGGTGTCGTCCATTTGCGCATGAGTACATCACCATCTAAAAAATAAGCTATGGGATGTTGTGACAAGTCCGCCTTGCTTACGGCCGCAGAGAAACATTGGGACAAAGACGCATCAGCTCACTGGGCAGCAGCGAGTTGCGCTCTTCTGAAAGGCGGAAGAAGTTCAGCGTCATCTGTAACAGGAAACTTCATTTCGAGTCGTTTTGAGGCATTGTCACACAGAAAAGTGTCAGAGACATCTTTGAATTTACGAGCTTGAGTGCGCATGACCACACACGCTGTAAACAAGGAGGGAAACTCATGCACTAACTCATTGGTGCAGACGTTCACTTCAGGGTCGCCAGTGACTTCGGGCAAGGAAAACGCTTTTCCTCCCGCTAAATTGTTACCAAGGATGAAGGTAACTCCTTTAACTGGCAACTTGGGGCACACAGCAACTTTCATGAGCCCAGATACTACATCTGACTGTAGATAAACAGTGTGCAGAGGGATCCTCACAATCCCTAGCTCAACGCCTTGCACGAGTATGTCCAATCCACAGGACGATTGCTCAGAAAATGGCAAAGCACTTGACAGAAAAAGATACTGGAGCAGCCCAGTCCCTCAAAGGATGCACACAGGGCAACGTACAGTGTCTGTATTGGAAAGCGAAACAAACCCATCTAAAAAAAAGGTCAAACGAGGGGTCAACAGATGACATAGATAACGTGCTATCGACAGGCAGAGATGGAGTGTGAATAAGACCTACACTCTTCGCAGGGCCATGTGATTTCTGTAGCTGGGTTTTATGTTTTAAAGCTGGACAAACAGCAATGGGATGTCCAATTTCATGGCAGTAAAAACATTCACGGGTTTCACCAGAGGGGTCAGGGGACTTGGAAGACTTGGAAGAATTGGAACATTTAAAAGTTTTTTTGGTTGCAATGGATGTGATTTCTGAAATTTGCACTGTCACAGAACGCACAGCACACGCACTGACAGAAGGAGTCAAATGCACATGTGTTTGTAACACTTACAAGTGTTTTGCCCACTTTCATAGGTTGTGCTAAATAATTCCCATTTTGTAGAAGGCCAATTTGCATTTTTTGTTTTTTTTAGGAGCCATGTCAACATGAAGCCACTCTGGGCATGGAGTTAGATATGACTTTCTTTTTTTGGTGGCACAGCCAGGCCACTCCAGTTTTCCAGGGGCTCCAGGATCTGCGGGTTGTCTTCTGCCTGCCTCACTGTGCCATCACAGTTCATTGAAGGTGTCACAGTTTCATTTGGTTCCACGTTTTTGCCATTGTTTGCAGAGAAAGCTGCAGAGGACAGTCTCATCTGTCCTTCAGTGTAATCCAGGTGTCTGCTTACAAAGCGGTCCAGGCGAATGGGCAAGTTGTCATGTTTGAATAGGCCGCGTTTCAAGTTTTTGAATTCCGCCTCGACATGAGCGGAAGTTGCAGTTAGGGTGCTGCCTTCAAAATGTTGCACCATAACACCAGTCCACAATGGCAGGTATGAGCACATTCTGATTAAGTGAGGTAGAAGCTCTGGAAAGAAATGCAGATTATCCTGGTCACCACCAGGCAAGTCTCTTGCTCTCAGCACATATTTCAGTAACCCAAGATTTTGCTTCTGTGTTGCAATCAGTCATAGAATTGCTCCACGGTTCTATCATTCCATCTTTGGCCGTTACGCCATCCAAGCATGTGCTAGGGTTGTTGTTGCCCTCTTCAATTCTTCTTTTCAAATTGGCTTTGCAGGTCTCCGAGATGACAGGCATGCCGCTCTCATCATTTCTCACAGACTCACTAAGGGCCACAACTGTAATGGACTGAATCAGGTGTCTTGCATCGTCGATTGACACACACTGCACCAGTTGTGCCAGTGCTCTGACATAGAAGTCCTTCACCTGACTTCCCTTGTTTCTTAGGCATTCCCAGTGAGTAATTGTTTTTATGCAGTGTGCAACATCAACGCGGATGAAACAGGGAGGTAATCTTGATGACTGATTGCCAAATAGTACTCCAAAGCACTCATTTGCATAGGCCTTCAAGTCTGGGTGAGGAGTGAAGGCCTTGACAAGAGCCCCTAGAATTGCAAGAGAGAAGTCACACACAGCTTCTCTAGGCACAGGTGCACCTCCTCTGTGCCACTCACTGAGCCAGTTTGCTATGGCATTAATGTTATGCCACTCAGACAACATCTGCACCACAGGGATGTAAACACCAGAATCTTCTGTGGACAGAACACCTTGGTATAAGAAGATATGTCCTGATTTTTCTGTTGATCTGCTGAGCTTTTTAACCACTGTACCTGTGGCATCAAAGCTCATGCTCGATCCATGGACCTTTGATAGGGACTTGTACACCTGTAACTAAGAAGGAGTCCAGTAATGACAAAAGAACTTGTCCAGACTAATGTCAAGAATACTACCACAGTGAGAAGCACTGTATTTCATCAGCTGGAGTGAAATGACGGGATCATAGTTTGTCCTAACTCCTTATGCCCTCTCTCCTGTTTTGCCTTTCTCAGTGTTGCCAGGCTTGGTAGATGGCTTGGCCCTGGATGACCCATTTCCATTATTTTGTTAGCTTTTGCAGCTCACCACACATGGGGAGGTTCTCGATCCTTCCAGAGGGCCTCAGACACCTGCACTCTTTCATTACCTGATAAATTACGCTTTGATTTTTCCGTACCACTGGTGTGTTGCCCTCTGGCAAGCTCTCACCGTAAATGCACAATTTGCCAGTACACTCAGTGCAGTGTCCAGTGATAACTGTGCACCTTGACACACTGTTTGGGTACACCTTTGCCCTCTTAAAGCTAAGTGGGCAAGGAGATTTGACAGATTTCCATATCTTTTCATTCAAGATATGAGTCCAAGTGCCTCGTCTCAAGATGGTGTAACATCTCTCATTTGAGTGTGCATCTTTGCTTGTTATATACAGTTTCCTTTAGGAATTTCTCTGTCCACTCTTGATAAGGAATGGTGAGTTCAAAGTCAATGTTGCTGGTCTTTTGTGTTGTTCCTGGGGAATCCTCAGGTCCTCCTGTGCTTCCTCATCATTTGTTATCCCAAATAGTTCCCAAATATTATGTAGATTCACCTTCACAAAAGTGTACAAGCCTTTCGGTGAAATTTTACCTCCAAGCTGTTCACTACAGTCAGTCCAGATTTTGTCGGAGGGCAATATCCTGCCCGCCCACAATTTTATCTCTAGCAGCCAAGATAACATTTGTGATCTCATCCTTGGCACAAGGTGGTGGCCTCGGCATCTAACCAAAATAAGAGTCAGTCATTAAAGATGTAATTAATTTCCTTGCTTTGTTTTTTCCACATGACGTGTATTTGTGCTTACCAACTTGACCTATTGTATGTACATTGCTTGCCATTGCTTTTTGTGTTATAATAATACGTGTGTTATGTAAAATAAAACTGATGACAGTAAAGTCCACTTAAATCTGGTTTGGATGACTTCGACTGAGGTATCACAATATATTTTTGTCACTCTAGGTCTTGCGAAATGTCAAATGAAGTGACCTTGACAAATGTGAGATCTTATGTTATCTGAGGCCGTATCTTATGTTGACACAAGATAATCAGATGATCATATGACTCAACACTTCAGTGCTGTGGAAAGATTGCAAAAGAAAAATCAGATTTTTATTCAGCCTTTGGGATCATGGTGGACTTGGAAGTGGACTGACAAAAAGGTTACATTGTGCAGACATGACTACTGTTTGTAGATATACCCATGCTCCCAACAGGTTTAGTGACTTTTTTAGAGTGCAGTTGGAGGATAGGGGCGTTTTTCTTTTGTATATTTCACCTCTTCCTAACCAAATATTTGTCCAAATTGACATATAGGTGACTACTGACAGCCAATACAGGTTTTGAGGTTTTTTTAAATTATCCAGAGTACTCCAGTTTTGTTAACTTGACAGAATAGTGATGAACAAGTTATTCAGGGGTTATGTAATAATGTAGCCCTTTGAACATTAATTGTGTGATAACAGGAAATGATTAATATTTTTCTCCAGATAAATTACAAGTCCAAAAAGGGTGGCTGGGCAGCTGAACCTGCTGTTGGTTGTTTAAGGAGGGCCACTCTACCCCCACACCACACTATGAGCTTCATGTATGAGCTCAAATTTGACACATTGACATTTTCTCCCACAGTTTAGCTGCCTTATCACTAGTAATCTGGTTGTTGTATCACATGCATTTCATTTTTCACCTAAAACAATTTTTTCTGATAATCTTCCCTCAGTGTGGTACTTATAATCATTAAATTAGGCTCTACTATAATACTCTATGTGTACGGATATGTAATAAGCCCAAATGTAGACTTACAAAGACTATAGTCCCTTTAAGAGTTGCTTAACCATTTCTGTTCAAATGTGTTATATTTCACAAAAAGTTTTGTAATATGTAATGTTGAATGCATGGTCTTACCTCTTAACGACGAATTTTGGTTCGAAAACACAGGTCGTTTTCTTTATGGCCACAAATGAACCGTAATACAGTACAGACTGCTGAATTAAGTTTGTTTCTCTCATCTGTGGGTATGTGTCACTTCATATCTGGTCCCCACAGACACAAGGACTCTAATAAAGATTTCTTTCATCCAGTCACATAAGTGCAATCATTTAATTTAATCCTGGGGTTAGATATGGCCCTAATATTGACAATGTACCCTACACCTACATATCCCTAAAAGAGTCCTCAATTATTGTTTTAATGATAATAATGAAAAGTATATTGTAATTACGTACATTAATTATGAGTAAGTATTCATGTGGTTAAAGCCTCATGTGACATCTGAACTCAGCTGGTAACGGACTCTGTAAGTGACTATCCTGCCCTCGCTGAGGAACAACTTGGCAGATAGTTAAACTTGTCCACACACTCTTGTATATTGAACGGTTTTTATTGCAGCCCACCATCCAGAGGAAGAGTGCGCCAGGAACTCAGTAAACTATGACAAACATAAATAATTGTGTATGAGTATACAACGAAATAAACATTTGTCAAACTCATTGTCTCAATTTGTGTTAAATCCTTCTTAACAGCAGTGGACAATATACTTTGCCAACATTACAGGCAACCATGACAAGAGAGCTGCATGGCTAGCTGGCTAGCTGTCTTTAAAGAGCACAACACGTTTTATTGAACACAAAATACCGTCTAAATCCACAATAATGATGAAATAAACTCACAAACATATTAGATTTTACTTACAGATGATACTTGAATACGGATTTCAGGTGGGATGAAACACATAGGCTATGTCTGATATGTACGCAGATGGAGTGAGAAAATACTTTTTCTACCAGAGAACATTCACTTCTTCTATATCAACAATTATTGCAGCTACATAACAGGTAGGGTGAACTGCGCCACCTAGTGGCAGGGAGTTCCAATAAACTTAGTCCAGGACAGAACAGTGACAATATTAACAGCAGGTAACATAAAATACATGCTTAACTGTACAGTGAAGTAAATACAAATCAGACTGGTGAAATATCAAGTCAAGTTATTTATTGTCATTTCAGTAATCTGTAGAAATTGGAATGGAAAGGCAAGACACAATATGGACAAAGTTGACATAAGCCATAACAATCTTTCTTTATGTTGATGAGATGGTGACTGCACCACCTGTTAGGGTAATAGTTGGTCAAGTTCCAATAATTCATTTGTCTTCCAGCAGAGCTAATATAACTCATTCAGCTCTGATTCGGTCTCGGCAACACAAATAAGAATTTCCTTGACTGGTGAATGAAATACTTCAAGAAATCAAGAGCAAGCAGTCTTTAGTGTAATTCTGAATATGAAAATATTGGTGCAAGACAATGAGGCTCAACACACACACACACACACACACACACACACAGGTGTTTCTAGTTAGTCCTCACCTAATCCTCTGTCCTGCCTGCCAATCTTCCACTGGGTGAAATAGTATTCGAATGAGATAGTAATTGGAGTGGGTTACAAGAAAGGTGATAAGATAGATAGCAGCCACTTCACATAATTAATAAAAACAGTGAGCCAGGTAAAAAAAGTAACTAAGTAGACAGCAGCAAAGAATATTGCACTTGGCATGACAGACTGGTAAAAAAATTGCAACATGTTGCTGAACACATTATATGACCTAAGCATCCTCAAGAACTAGAGTATGCTCTGTCTTCCCTGTAGACAGCCTCTGTGTTGTATTTCCAGTCCAGTCTGTTGTTGAGGTGGACTCCAAGGCATATGTATAGAAATGACAGAAAAATTAAGTAAATCAATTATTATCTTTGTATTTACAAAAGTAATAATAGTTATAAGACTTGATTTAAACTGAGACCACAGGCAGTACCCAGCTATTTAAGGTCAATATTGCAACAAAATGGGGAGGAGTTGTACAGTTTAATGGCCAGAGGCCAAAGTGACCTCCTTGGTTGCTCTGTGGAGCACCTTGGAAGTCTGCCTCAACAACCAGCCTGTGTCTAGAAAGGGCTTCATCCCCTGCCAATGCAGCAAACCCAGGGGCTGGGTCAGTCTGGATTACTGCAAAAGGGCCATCAAGGGGGCACAGGCCTAAGCATAGACGGAGCAAGGCATCTCTGAGTGTCTTGCAGCGCTCATCCTCTATGAGAGAAAACAGCGTAAATGATGTGACACATTCACGGACAACAAGAATGAACTGGTGGTCACGCCTGCACACATCAGCTGCAAAAGTGGATCCGAAAACCTCAGGTGGGTCACTTGTTGGTTGGTCACACGTGAATGCAGGGGCTTTCCTCAAAGCTGCACACTGATGGCAGCCATTGGTGACACGCTGAACAGCAGAGTCCATGTCCAATGCATAAAAGTAGCGTTGCACAACTGTTTTCAACTGGGTGGTAGTGGGGTGGTCAAGTTTGACATGGAGGGAGGTAAGTAGACCATCAAGGATGGACCTAGGCACCACAATAGTCCGTCAAGGCCGCAAAAGGGGTGTGCCGATGAACAACCAGGAGGCCGTCCCTAGACAGTGTGGCGACATGCAGGTAGTGCTTCACATCACGAATGTTAGTCAGTTTTTTGGATGGGCGTGTACCCTGATGGAGATGAGCGCAGGTCCTTCTGAGATCAGAGCACTCTGACTGTATGGCCAGCCATACTGACCTGTTAGTAAAGGGCAGCTTCTGGGAACCACACACAATGTCATCAGCAGTAACCTGGTGCACAACTGAGTCAGCGGCAGCGCGGATAAAGGTACATATCTGGCGTGTAGGGCTTTCACACTCCGGTGCAGCTGGCAAAATCAGATGGCAGGATAGCTGCTCCTGCCACATGCCGAATCAGGACCTGAAACCAGCTAGCAGTGGAAAGGAAAGTGGTGACACGAGGGCTTGCTGAAAACTCCCCCCTGCACAGCTTCTCAAAGGCCTGGACACAAGGCTTACTGTCTGTCAATACACAAGTCCTCTGAGCAGACTGAATTATGTATGGAGCAAAGTACTTCAATACTGCCGCTATGGACAAGGCCTCAATCTCACAGGGCAGCCAGGAAGTCTGGTTCTTCTGCAACTTTGCGCTAAAGTAGCCTGCAACTTTTACTGAGTCCTTACAGATGATGTACAACGTAGCCCCCAGGCCTGGCTCCCTGACAGCACCATCAGTAACAATCCATAGCTGATCAGCAGGCCGTGGTAATGTAATGGCATGAGTTGAGGACAAGGCCTTTTGAGCAGAACTGAAGGCACACAGCAGCTCGTCTGACCACTGGATCACATCCTTTGAGTCGCGTCCAGCAACCACATCGTCAAGTGGGGCGAGTACGGTAGCACAATTTTTAAGTACGCGAGCCAGCACCTTGTATGCGCCAATGAACAAACGCAGTCCTGTTACAGTCTCTGGGGGCGTGCACGTGGCCAGGGCAGGCACACGGTGAGGGCCGGCCTGGATGGTTCCTTGACACCACACCCAGCCTAAGATGGTGGTCTGTACAGGCACTATGATGGTCTTAGTGGCTGAAAGGTTCAGCCCACACTGCTGTAGGGCAGAGAGAACCCCTCTCCAGACAACTAGCAGGCCCTCAAGAGTGTTCGCTCCCCAGTACAAGTCATTCGCCACTTTGGCTATGTGGCCCTGCTCAAGAAGTTCCCCAAACACCCTGCATGTCAACTCCTCCAATGCTGTGTCAGACCCCTGCATGCCCATAACACTCTGTACATACACACAGACACCCTTAAATGGTGTGACGACCCCACGGTACTTCCATGAGTCTCTGGACAGAGGAATTTGGTAAAAGGCTTTGGTGAGGTCTGTAGCGACGATATATTTCCACTTCGCTATCAAGCACAGGGTGGAGTTGGCGTCAGGCATCAGGGAGGGCTGAGGCTTTCTGTATTGCCCAACATCTGCGAATGCCTTGACAAGGCGAAAGCCACCTCCTGGCTTCTTGACAAGGAATGAAGGATTGACATATTCAACTGAGATGCCAACATCCTCAGGCCTCCTGAAGACACCCATCCCCTCCAACATGTCAAACTGTGCCTGGAGTTCTTGTAGTTGATCCCTGGAGTACTGTGGGACCCTACCCTTGCGTTGTGGAGGTTGGACAGGCCCCATACCCTGGCCTGAAAGGGGCCCACAGCCCCATTATAACCCTTAAATTGGGGATCAAACACTTCGTCCAGTTCGCTGTGCAGTGCACGGAACCTATCTCTGACATCAGAGGGCAGGATGTTACCTGGATCCAAGACCACAATGTCAGAGAACAGGGCAGAACTGGGTGTAGGAGGAGGCTTGGGAGGATCAGCTTGTGATGTAGCATCATTGAGTGAGGGGACATACGTAGCACGGACACGGCACACATGGTCATTTCTCTGGACCAGCTGCAGCTCACCAGTGAAATTAGGGACACGGATCTTCCCTGACACTCCCCTTAGCAAGGCTGGGGCAGGCCATTGGTAAGTGTTCACCTGGTCACACAAAGCATCAATATGTGGTTCAACGGCCAGCTCACTTTCCACATCACAAAGCTCTGGCGGCAAATCGAGCTCAATGTATTCCCCCGGCCACACAGTAGATTTAGCTGGTGCGCGGGGCGCATGAGCGTGTCGTACGGTATGTCTATCCATAGGTGTGTGGTAGGTGCCGTAGCGGTATCATCGCCCACACAGACCTGGTGTTTGGCTGGCCTGATGGAGTCGTCATTCTTTTCCATTAAAGGAATCCCAGTAAGAATGTCAGAATCGAGATACTCGATGACGAGGCCTTCAAAGTAGAGGTTGTGTCCGTCTCTGTGGAAGTATGGTCATGTCTCTCCCGGTACTTTCAAAGGAGAAAGTATGTCTGGTAGGCTGACTGTGTACTCCCTGTAATGGTGACACCCAGCCTCGTTGTACATGAGGCCTTCATCATGTTCCCTGTTGCACCGCTGTCAAAGGTGAGCCGCACAGGGAGGTGCTCATGGAAGACATCGAGGTATGGGGACTGTTTAATACGCACACGCTGCACAACACTGGATGCCGTTGCTTTGTCACCAGTAAAATCATCCGACTCGATGTCAGCCTCGTCCTACTCAACCACCACCTGGCGGGTCTTTGCCATATACATTCTATCTTGGGGGGGCAGGAATGGGCATTTGCTGAGGAAGTGGTTATCAGGGCATGAATTCCTTGTTCGGACAGGGTGGGTCTGATTCGACTTAGGGAGCTCTGACACAGCTGCATGCATAGCCCTAGCATCCTCTGAGGCCTGGAGTTCATCCAGTAATGACTCAAAGGCTTGTGAAATTTCTGGCTCAATGGATGCTAATGTGCGGGACTGCAACTCTGTGCCCTACCGTTGTTTCACAAATTTAGGTAAATCAGCATGTATGAGGCGGAGCCATGTGAGCACAACAAGGTTCTCAAGAGAGGGTGTTAACTCCTTGTCCTCAGTCACAGTATCCCCAAGTGGCTGATGCCAGAGTCTTTGCGCAGTAAGTTGTCCTCCACAAAAGCCATTAGACGTTGACAAATCCTCTGGTCTCTCATTAGGCTCCAGTTTAATAGCAGCAAAGTCAATGAAATGGGCACCAGTGCACTGTAAGCGGTAGTGTTAGCGAATAGTTTGCCATATCTGATCAATGGAGGTGGAGTTTTTGACTATACTGTGACGAGAAATTACAGGACAATAATTAGCTATTTGTCCCAGCATTAGCTCCAGCATGCTCACCTTCTGCTCTTTTGTGCGACATTGTGCAGGAGGGACGTCCTCACTGTTGTCCGTGAAACCTCTGCATGGGGACGATTTAGACTTTTTCCCCCACTCCACACCATCGACCAGGAAGGGAGCAAACTCGCAGTCAAGTGTCAAGTGTCAGTGTATATAAAAGATTCTGGCGCCAGTTCTCGAAGGAGTTCACAGTCTCTGTGTGTAATTGCCATACTGCTCATTTAATCCAGTCGCGTTCTGACGGTAGAATAGCTCCACAGTGTGACTCTCTTGAAGGAATACCGCAACGAACTTGGAGTGTAATCCGTCTTCGGGCCGAAACATAAGTCCGGTAAATGCTACAGCACGCCAGTTTAAGAGGAGGATGTCAATGAATCACAAACTCGAGAGGTTATGTAGTAGGAACTGTTTTTACTACGGCAAAAAGTAGAGAGGCCAGCCAGAGACGAGAACTTCCGGGGCACAGGGTTAACATTACAACCAATAACACTCCTGGCGTAGAGCTCTATACAAATGTTTTTCTGGGTACCCTTTTTTTCTCTGTACTAAAATGTTTTTGCTTTTAAACTAAAGTGTAGTGATAAGAACACTCACAGTTCGGTGAAGGAATGGTTTCTTCAGAAGAGAGACCATGATGGTAAAAATTTGGTAGAACGGACTAAGCCAAGGGTCGGCAACCCACGGCTCCTGAGTTGCATGCGGCTCTTTCGCCCCTCTCTAGTGGCTCCCTAGCTTTGTCAAAAAAATATGGAAATGAATAACATTTTTTTTACATTTTGCCATCATTGTTGTTGGCCTAAAGTCATCCTTACATTATCCAGTGTTCAAAATTTATTACGTGCTATTTGTTTCGAGAACGATAAAATAACGCATGAACACAGGAACACACACTACGGTAAACAAAGAACAACAACCGTATGCTTGTTTCCTGAAGTCTTGCACAACAGACCAATACTTCCGTGTCATCACACAGGAGGCTGGTGGCAGGAAGTGGCTTTGGCTCCCGTAGACTTACATGCAAAATTCACTACTTTCTCAATGTTATTAAACAACTTTACCATGTTTCTATAATGTCGGTTTATATTTTTTTGCATTTTAGCAGTCACATAATACAACATATATTCTCACCTACATGATCACATGAGTAACTTTAGAGACTTATTTTAACACGGGGTTTCCCCCATAAAGATAGCTGACCGAATGCATGTGTCAGCCAGCACTTTAACAGTCACCGACCATCTTGGCTAGTTTCGAGGTAAATTAGCTTATTGACTGTCTCTAGCCTTAGATAAAACATAAAACTTCACATTTTGTTTCTTATTAATATTACACCTGACAGCACAACTCTTCGCTATTACTATTACTGGGGATCTGTTTCCCCATAGAATCATATGGTTTTCCCCGAATCGGAAATGTTACCCTTACAATTTTTTTTTGAATTGTAAGTGCACAGAATCGTTACTGTAGACAGATATTATTTAATATATCTGATAGATCACGTAAAAATTATAAAATGTAAGTTTACATGATGATAACACAAAAGACACTGTAAAGAATGGTCAATTTTCTGCTGGTACTGCTTACTGCCTGGTGGCTTTCTCAAAAGTGAACTGTAACAATATAGAGAGGCGTTGTAGTGCAGTTTGACTGAAGTCATGCTAGCTAGCAAGGCAGAAAAAGATACTGAAGATGTAACAAGCATCTATTTGGCATTACAAATATAAATCATTAATAAATTTTAAACTAGGTAAATCAGTTTATTTTGATATATTCATTATTATTATTATTATTATTATCATTATTATTATTATTTTATATGAGCCAGCTAGCATTAATAACTTTAGTTTACCTTGCAAATGTACACCTAAGTCGAATATTCGACCTGGACATAAGCTAGTTCATTGATTGCTCATTGCTTGTGTTCGCATTTAGCTAACTTAAATGCTAGCTCTTTAACTACACTGGATCACATTATTGGCTCTTTGGCGTTGTGGTCAAAACTGCAGTTTGGTACCCTGTAGACCTGGGTTTGAGGCCAGGTGGGGTGACTGCTCTCTCCCTTTGCTACAACTGGGTTAGTTTTTTTTTTTAACAGAGAAATGGTATCATCCCTATCACAAAACCCCTGCTTGTGTCTGCCAGCATCCAGATTGCTTTCAGAAAAACTGGCTAAGCCCCTTGCATCATACAATGAGTAATGTTCAGTGGTAGCTAGCTAATGTTAGCTAACTTGGCAGTCACTTGACATGGTTACTGAAGAAGTTAACTAAAGTTATTGAAGCGTTATGAAGTTTTGCTAGCTAATCAAATTATGTTGAAAGGCAAGTTTGCTCTGTGAGGGCAACACACTTTGGAAAAATTAAAGTCACATCAATAATGCTGGAATTGAACAAATAAATTTTTACAATAAAAATAATTTGTTGTGTTAACAGTGGTTAGCATCAACAATATACCGGTAATTAAACCAAAAAAATCCCATATTCAAGCAGGAACAGATGCCAAGGGCAGTGAGAGAAAATGCCTACTTTATTCCTTAATTTTATCTGGCATTTGTCCAGTGTGACTGAAATGCAAGGAATGTGAAAACATAAATTAACCACCTAAAAGCCATTTAAAGATACCTTGCATGGATGTTCCACCATGCAAGTCTCTAGTATACTAGCTATCACTATGCTAGTCATCTAGCTAGCTTTCTCTCTAAAAAACAGAATGAATCTAAACAGATGAAAAATACCATTTTGCAAATGCTACGTAGCTAGAAGTCCGGTGCCGTTTCGGCAGGTAGGGTTTGAAAAGGAAGATAATCTCAGCCTCGGCTTTCCCTGCTTTGCTGGCACTTGTTTATTGGCTTGCTCATACTTAGGTGTCATAATTTTCAAAACCATAGCAACACCTGCCTATAACGATTCTAACACACATTAGTAGCATAGCTAAATAATACACCTGTAAGCATTTCTCCTGAGGCAGTTCTAATATGTAAAACTTTTTCACTAGAGCCACCCAAGATTTCTTGGATAAAAAAAAAAACAAGATACAAGACAGTTGTGTAACTGACCTTCTATTGGCCTATTTAAAACCACAGTATTGTAGTGGTGGATAAGTGTTCCATGTTGTGCTGCTGTATTTGTCTTGTCTGGGTCATGGTTGCGTCTCTCCCCCCCTCCCACCCCATTAATCCCCCTATCTAAGTGTTATAGCCAGTTTTATCAAAATATAATCTGAACAATGACAATAGGGTTTCTACACCTTTGCTGTATGGACCCCTGACTGTTGTAAGGAAGCACTGCAGGGTGTCTTGAAATTGTAAAGAATAAATGTGTGTATACTAAGTCATTTACAGCCAATGCTAACTAGTCCAGTGGTCCTCAGTTGTCCTCTTGTATGGGTTCGGTAGTCATTGGTGTTCTTGCATATTGTGTGTAGGCAGGTATTACCCATGTTTTCACAATGATTGAAGGAAAAATTCCTCTTTGAAAATCAGCTGTCTTATCATACTGTAATTACTTTAATGTTTTGCTGCTCAATTTTATAATGTAAGCAAATGTGCAGAGATCAGAGATGTGTATACCAGGTGTTCATCAGTTTTGATAATGTTCGCTAGGCTAATCGCTGATATACATTTTTTTACTATACCTATACTCTTTCTGTGCACATCATGAGCTGCAAGTGGATAATAAGCAATCTTGATATTTTTGCAAATTCAAGTTCATATCAGGGTTTCACAAGCAATGAGGGACTGCCAGCAGCCAATGATCAATATAAAATTTTATTCAGTGAAACTTTAGTGTGTACACTTACATTTAACATTTCAATTATTATATCGATTTGAGTATTTAAGTCACATTATTCAACTGAGACACGGACATATGAAAAATGATCCTGATTTCATCATTAAAATCAAATTGTAGTTTTGATGGGTTTTATGCATTTTTCCTCTTTATGCAACCCTAAATTAGAATTCACAATTGTATACTAGGCTCGTCTCACAGCAACAGCTACTGCATTTGCGCAGGAGCACTGAGATGAGGCTAATGTAATCCTCTGATACACTTGCATGATGTTGATGGCTTTTTTTCACTCTACAGCTCACACAGTGAAGTACAGTGGAGTGGGCGCTCATTGGAGGATAGGTATTTCCTTTCCTGACATTATCCAAGCAACGGATAGGTACCTGACAAATCCCACGGTGCCTGAGGGTGGAGAGATGAGCAGTGCCAGCTGACATACCCACAACTGTCCCTGGTGGAGTGAAGCCAATTTATTCTGCCCACAGTGGGCCCCCAGTCATCATTGCCTGATGACACAGCTGGGACTGAACCTGGACCATAGAGCTCAGCTTGCACTGAAGGTAATTTTGGCATTTTTTGAAAGTATGTACCCGCTGCTCAGTGTTGTAAGGTTTTCAGATATGCATTGATATTCAGGAGAATGAGTAACCCTGTGTCATAAAGTAATTTAGTTCCCCTTTAGAATGACAATGAATGACATTTATAGTATTTTTACACCATCCAGGCAGATTAGATTAAAGAAAGATTATTTTCTCAATATGCATTGTAATTCTTTTAATAATTTCTAAAAATATTACAATGACAAGATGTTTCAATACGCATTTGTAAACTCTTACCCTTTACCTTACTGTAACTTACAAGCTAATATAGTCAGTACTGTCATTCGTTTAATTTTTATAACAAAACAGTTCTCAACAGTTCCGGACAATTGTCTCATCAGATGGGTGATAGTGATCTTGTAGATGATCTCCAGGAAACTAGACCTAGGTAGATGTGTATGCTGGGAAAACACAAATAGTTTAGACTTAGGAGAGCACTCTAGTCTCTTAAAGTATACTTTTAAAGTAATGTTTTCTTATACATGTATTGTTTTCTAAAGTGTATCCAAAAAAGAATAAAAAATAATGGTAAAACCTTTAATCTGCTACCTTGAGAAATTTGTGCGCCAAAGGTAGTTATATATAATACCTGCATACAAGCATGGAAAAGACCTTTTTGCAGTAAGTTTAACATTAATGAATGTTTGTGTGCAAATGGGTGGTTATTGTGTCATTGTTGCTGACCTCAGTCTTGTTGTACTTACCTTGACTTTATAGGGAATTTTCTTGTACAGATTTACTTTACTGTCATGTTTTCCATCATTGACTTATGTTTTTTTTACTAATTGTTAATAGATGGTGCAAGAATCTTTCCAGGGTTAAATTAATGGGAGTTCAAGTGAATTTCAGTTTGTTCCTTGAGTCTTGAATATTCTCTGGTTCTGTGTCTGGAAAAGTTTGGTCGTGTGAACTCACCAGAAGTGACGCCTGTATCAGTGTCAGAGGTACTTGATCCAAGATTGGGCTCTGTGTGATCCCTCTTGTTCCCATATGTATTCTGTGTGGTCTTTTGAAGCCAGCGGTCCTTATGCTGTTTATGGCCAAACCCTTCATCATAGTTCCCTTTAGTTCTGAACAGTTGCTGATAATGGAACATGCAGTAGAACTCTCCATAGAGAGCTGCATAATTGCAAATGCTACAATGAAGGAAAACAAACAAACTCTTGATCTTTGTTTGATTCGTAGTTTCAGAATAATACACAGATATATGCTTTATTGATACCATACCATACTGATACTAGAGGGGCGTTACAGGTGTACTGGCTAAATTTCCAGACAAGCAATCTCATAATCCCCCAGTTTAATTGGCTGAATAATTCCCCCCTTCTCCACCTCAGCTGGTACAAAATGGCTGCCGTGCATGACTCAGGTGGCTGTTATACATTAGTGATGGTTGAGGTTAGCCCCCTGTATCGAAGGGAGAGAGCAGTCACCCCACCCGGCCTCGAACCCGGGTCTATGGGGTACCAAACATGCGACTTTGACCGCGATGCCAAAGAGCCAGGCTTGTTGGTATGGCAGTCAGAGCGCATACTCAACTGTAGTGACGGCACTCCGTCACACTGCCCTCCCCTTTGGGAAACGCGCCCATGCGCTTCACGCACCAAGGCGTCCCTCACGCATTCCACTGCCGTACTTCTCCCATCCCAGGGTGCCCCACTCACTCATGCTTCACCCATCTCTGGGGTCCCTCACACCATGCTTCACCCATCTCTGGGGTCCCTCACACTGGGGTCAACCTAACCTGGGGGTCCCTCATACAGCTCACACACTGGGCACGCCTCCGATGGCCTTGCGGCCATGCTGACACCATTTGTAGCAAAGGGAGAGAGCAGTCAGTCTATGCGTTCCCAAACATGCGACTTTGACCGCGACGCCAAAGAGCCAGGCTCATTGGTATGGCAGTCAGAGCGCATACTCAACTGTAGTGACGGCACTCCGTCACACTCCCCTTACTGTAAAGTGCTTTGAGAACCTTGAAAGGATACCATTCATAGTGACAATATTCCAGTTTTGAACTACAGATGGTAAGAAAACATTTAGTAGCTTAAGGCCAAACTTTTAAGTTTCTTAATTGCTATAGTGATTCACAACAAGAGCTGTTTGTCTGAGATTCTTGATTCTGTTTTGATGAAAAATATTTTGTTGTATGTAATTTGGATTAGGTTGTATAAACTCAGTAGCTCACCTCAGCTTCTTCTTACAGTGTTTACAGCAGAAACAGTTGTAGTGGAAGATGAATTTGTCGGCTACCATTTTCTCCATTGGATACACTGGTTTCAGGCAGGCAGAGCACATTTCCTTTGCAGGTGACTGGAACTATGACAGTGACATCATATTAAAAGTGACAGCATGAACAGGTCCAACAAGTATGAATGAAGATAGTCTCTGTACTAGTGTTTTTTGTAATGTAGGCCTGGATTCAATCAACATTAGTCCTTAACTTTGACTATGAAACAAATGTATTTTCTTGTTTAAATAATATTAATACAAAAATATTAATAACATATTATTAACAACAACAGTATAAAATAGTACTTATTTCTTAATAAGTATTGTTAGATAATTACGAATAATTATTATTGTATCAATCTTAAATTATCTTCAAACTTCTTCAGAAAATTCCTTCATGCAGTGTATTCCTTCATGCAGATAATTTCAAACACATTCAATATATGTATAAAATTGTAAACTAAACAAATTATGTTCAGCACAGAAGATTAATTAACTTCAGTACAGCAAAGTATGTTTGTAATATTTGATCAAAAGTTGTGTCAAATAAAGTCAACACTTTTGACTCTTTTTGACGCTCTCATTAAGTAGAAAAAAAACTAAATGTTTTGTTACATTTTGGAGGGAAAGTGGAGTACACCCAACTTTCTACATACTATAAGAATCAACCAGATACAGTGTAAGTATACTAACACTTGATACACTAACACAAGTGTACTAACACTTGATTCTGACAAGAATAAAAAACTCTGCATATAAGAAACAACATGGGCTCAATGGAGTACAATGGTGAGTGATTGAAGAAAAACTGTTATAATTGGAATACAGTTTATCACTTGTATTACATTTAGTACTCTAAATACCATACTGTATTTTAAGGAAAAGTCGTGCAGTTCACCTAAGGTCTTGGATGCCAGTCGGCATTGCAGGAATAAGGCAGACACTTTCTACAAAAGATAAATCATGCTTTCTTGAGTCTTATGATAGTCTTAAAACCAGTGCCAGAAATGCAGGTGAGAAATTGGGCTTTCCATAACCTACACTAGGATCATGAAAATGTACAGTGCATTAAATAATGACTGGAAGCAATGTGGGGGGAGAACATATTTATACAAATTTATAAAACAGGATTAAGAAGCAGACAAGAGAAAACAGTCAAGGATGCATACTGTGGCATACTCTCCATCACTACTGAATTGAATTCTTCAGTGTTATATAGCTCTGGGTGGCCAAATGTGACAAAGACTGTTTTTCCCTCTTTCAGTGTACAGTTGCCATGAAATCCATCTGAGAAAGGACAAACAGATCTGTGGACAAGAGGGCATGCCATTATTTCATGATGTATTGGGCTGGTAACAACCTCATGCATAGAGGAAGTATTTGTGTTGGATAACATTGCAACAACAGCTAAGGTCTTGCTGAAGACAAATTTGTTGCCAAAGCAATCTGTCTCCTCATATTTTTCACTGATGGTCTTGAATCCCTTCCAGCTGCTTGTACCTTGAGTGCACTGACTCTTTTTTTGACTGAGGGGACTGGAAATGTTGCCCATGGTGTCCTGAGCAGAGAACTGATAACCATTTCACCATCTCACCATTAGTACCTGATCACCATTTCTGCCACTGGAGCACTTGAAGCGTCAAGTTTTCTCAGACAGACATTCCTCAGGCCTGGAGCTGTACTATCGAAGAATATCTGAAATTATTTGAAATGCACTGTAGGTTTTCTTGCTGCACACTGGAGATGAATGAAGCAGATGATGGAGAATTTGTACATGGTTGATGGGTGTGATACATTTAGGATTGGCTTTTTTTACTTCCACTGTCTTTCATGACAAACCAGCATTTTATTTGGATTGGTTCCTGTTATCTCATCTATTTGATCTTGTTTGGCTTTTCTGGAAACAGTACAAAATTTTCCTACGTTATTTGTTGTGGGAGGCATTTCCTGAGTTACAAGGGATTCTTTGGAGAGGCCAGATAACCCAGTTGTCAGACTTAGATCTTAAATTGGAGACAGAATACGAAGTTGTCTGTCATGCATCTTCTATATCTACAAGCCTAGCTATTGTCTGCTCTTTCAAATGAATTATTTCCTCACTTGCTGTTTCAAGATCTTCAAACACGACCTCCACTGAGGAGACACTTTCGGTATCATCCTTCATTAACACTGTCTTTTCAACATTCTGTACTTCTTTAGGCTTTTTGAACTTTATTACTTTGACTGGAGCAGCAATGCAGTCAGTTACATTTTCAAACAATTTTTTCAAAGATCGTACATCAACCTCACTTGTCTCTCCCTCAGTTTCCTCGACTTTGGAAAGAATTGTGTTCAGTTCTTCTCGTTTCCTTGCATTTTTTTCGAAAATCTCCATTGCTGCCTTCACGTTCCCTTTCATAATTTCATCCTTGTGGACTGACAGACTCTGTTGTGGTTCATCCTCTCTCTCCCGCTTTGCTTTATTTTCCCTTAGCTCTGCCTTGTTCTCTGGTTGTTCAAGCTGCTCAACATGATTGTGATCATAGTTATCCACATAAAACTGGTGGGTTTTAGGACAAGAGAGGCTACCTTGTGAGTTATCAGTGTTGCACCATTGTTCCTGCACAATCAAACTTTGTGGTTCAAGCTGCGCATATCTATTTGTTTCAACCTTGTGTTTCTTACAGCTTTCTTGACCCATTTTTATTTTGTTGGGCAGCACTGGGAAAGATATACAATCACCCTTCTTCTTCCCTCCAAAATTCTGAAGGGCTGCTTCAAAGCAAAGGCTAAATTCATTTCTGCTTTCACTGTCCTCTGAGTAGCTCTGTACAGATGCCTGGCTCTCCTCCTTTGCATTCTTTTTCTGTGGTATTTGCCTCTCAGTTACACCACTGGTCACCTCACTTATGTTTTCTATTTGGTGGTTTTCTCCAATATGTTGAATTTTTTCTGTGCGCAGAGTTGCCTTTTGATCAAGTTGATCAAGTGGGTGTGCATTCAGGCTTCCAACATGTGTGGAGTGTCCTGATCTCTCACAGATCATCTCTTCATTTTCAGGGTCTCCAGAAGTCTCTGTGAGTTGTGAGTCTTTCTGAAGTTCTTCCTGATAGGACAGTGATTTAGGAGTCAAAGACAGCATGCCCAGCTTCCCTGGTTTGAAATTGGGAAGAATTGCTAATGTTTTTTGGGGGTGCTCTATACTTTTTGTAAAATGACCAAGGGTTTTTTTCAGGTGGTCTGGTTTGGGAGGAATAACTGGCTTTTGAGTGGTAGACATTCTATTAGATTTTGGAGGAAGTGGTGGTGGTCTCTGGTTTTGCTTTGTCAAAGCAGTCGAAGCAGAAAATGTCTGTGTGATTTTGTGTGGTACAGAATCTATGACAGGCACTGTTTTCACTGCTGTCAGTTCCAGTAAATGTTCATCAGTCACTAAAACTGAAGGGGCTAATTCAATATCAGATGGAGGTACAGATGCCACAGTAGACAGCTTGCAAACATTTTCCACATCTTTGCTCCTTCTGCTCTGTGAATGACATTGTCCTGCATTTCTGTATATCATCGCAGCTTTGAAGCCCCCTTTTGAAACATTAACGCTGGACTTTCCTAGAGACTGAAGAGCTGCCTGAAAACTGCCCTTCACAATGTCTTCGTTTTTAACAGGCCCTTGCTCTGTTGTAGAACTTTCTAGTGACTTTAGAGCAGCTTTCATATCACCTGTCACAACAAATTCTTGTTTTTCTGCATCACTGTCTGATTTTATAAGAGGGCCTACAACAGAGGACTCTGACTTTGTGACAGCTGAATGAATAAATCCATCTGTATTTTTTACAGATTCATTTTCCCGTGAAGCTTCAAACTTCTCACTGGCTTCTAACTGTTCATCAGAGTCAGTGACCTCATGGGTTACTGATATCACCTGCTGGCTACTGGAAGGTAATGCAGACTTTTTGGTTGGGTGGGGTCTTTCTTGCTGGACACTTGAACTCACAAGAGCAACAACCTGGCTTGGTTGCTTTGAGTCTCCTTTAGCAGAAGCTTGTTGCCTTTCTTGGACCGCATGCTGAATAAACTTTGCTTCCTCTGTGGCCTGGCGGAGACTCTGCATGGCTGCCTGAAGATCTGAGCTTTGATCATCTGGCACGCCTTCAACCAGTTTTGCTTGAAAGATTGTCCTCACTTCCTCCTTTTGCCACTGATATCAGCAGTCCTCTTACTCACTGTTTCTGTGAAGTAAGATGCTTCTGGTGATGCGGCATCATGGATTTCTTCTACACCTGTAATTTCACACTCTATCTGATTTTTGGCCTTCTTCAAAGAATGCATCATGGGCTTAATGCCACCTAATACAAAGTCATCCTTCATCAAAGTGGGCTGATTCATTTTCTGCTCATGTGTAATATGTAGGCCTATGATTGAGGTATCAGTTTCCTTAGTATCATTTGGGTCATAGATCCCTCCAGGAAGAACAATTTCACACTTCGTGACCATGCTCTGCTTCTTTACCTGCTTCGGGGACAGCATATCTGCTTTGATATCACCTGAAACAATTCCTTCCTTCTCCACCTCAACAGGCCGTTTGACTGGTTTTGCAAAAGAACCATTAGTAGAAGAAACATCTCCACTAGTCATTCCTCTACTCTGCATGCAACTCCGGTCAGTGGCACATTCAGGGGAAAACATCTTCTTAACATTACCAGTCTTAACATCACCTTGTACAATGTCCTGCATGGTACACTCTACCTGATCCTTGTATTGTTTGAGATGTCTCTTTGTTTCTTTCACATCTCCTTGCACAATCTCAGTCTGCTCCCTTGGAGAACACTCTGGGTCTGTTTGGAGGCTTTTCGGGTATTTCACATCTCCTTTTTCAATGCAGCTCCTGGTTAAATTAACATCGCCTCTCTCATTCTCTTCTAGCCTGAATGTATCCAATGACTTACAGTCTAGGGAAGATGCTAACACGCTACTGATGGAGACTTTCGCATCTCCTTTTATTATTTCTTGACTCTCTGGGAATAAATTATTTTCATACCTTGACATGACATCCAGTGGCTGAGTTTCAAACAACCAGTGTGCTGTTTTGCTGTTTTGGTTGCTCTGTATTTCCTCTCTACAGATGGACTTGATCTCACGGGTGTTTCCAGCATTGTCCCTAAGAGCACAGCAGGGCTCTGTCTTGAAAAGTTGGACAGTCTTCTGAACACCCCCTATCTGCTCCTGGATTTCAGAATTTTGCTTGAGGAAGCTGTGATCCGTTGCAGAGCTGACATGGCCCAAGACATCTGGCGGTGTGGCCTCAAAGAGGTGATGTACTCCTTTCAAATTCCTTGCTTGGATGGGATTCTTCAACATTGTTTTTGCAGTGTCTTCTTCAACTGTATTTGGCTCCTTAATGGAGGTTAATGGCTGTGTCTCAAACAACCATGTGACTCTGTGAACATCTCCACTGACGGCATCATTTGTTGATACTTCTGCAGTGTCTGTGAATTGATCAGTTCCTGATGTACGGTGCTCAAGTATGGAAGAGGTACCCTTGATGTTGCCCCCTTGCAAAGCTCCACTCTCCCCCTGATTCATTTTAGTGGTATGGAGATCCCCAATCATATCCATTGTCCAGTTTTCAAATATCCATCGCATAGACTGGACCTCCCCATGATATCTATTGTCCTTTGCTGTTTGCATGTGGTCTGAATCCAGCACTTCCATTAACTCCTCATCTATAACATTGTTGAGGGTCTTCACTTCTGGATGGGTGTGTCTGAACAGCCTTTTTAGCTCGCTTTTCTGTCTCTTTTGGTAGAATGCAGAGAAGGTTTCTTTAGGGGGACAAACAGGTATGATGGCTTGGCTTCGGCCCTCAGTGGTTAGCAAGCCCTTCTGTGGTCCTGATGGAGGAGGTGAACTTAAGCAAGTTCCTACGTAAACCTGATTAGATCTCTCTGAAGGCTTGTTCTGTTGGTTTTTTTCTGCCATCTTAGATTAGAAATAAAAAAAAGAGTTGGTGTTATTTTCCTTCATTCGACGAGAGACATAAATATAATATCAATGTCATTTAGTCAGGTGCATAAGAAGATAAGTCACACACTACCTTGTCTGAATTGTGCTGAGGCCACAGGCCATGCATCACTGTAAATCATCTTCCCACATGCCAGGACTCAAAAGGTTAGCTGAACTCCAAAATGGTTAGTATTGTCACCCTCAGTTGCATTTGAGGTAGGCAAATTCAGTCCTTGACTATAGGAAGGGTAATGCCGCATACAACTAATCTACACTTTGGATCATGGGTATTTTGACTCCTTAACCGAACAGAAGATGAGGACCTCACTCAAATATTTAAGTTCTGAAGTAGAATAAATGTCAGTGCTATTTTTGTCTTCAGTAACCTCAAATACCATTGTATTCTTGTTAGTAAGTTGAGGTAACATAGAATGTTTTAATCTTTTTTTTATTGATATTTTTAGCTGTCCTCCACATCCTGGTTTTAAGTGTTAATTTTTGGGATTTTATTGTCAACTGAACAGAGCAGGTTTTATATAATATATACCAGGTCTGTATCTCACAAACAAAGATAAAAGTATTTATTAATGACATGATGTGTGTGTGTGTGTGTGTGTGTGTGCGTGCACGCACTTTTATATATAATATATATAGCAGGTCATTGCTGCTTTACGTAACAGTACAACATACTTTCATACGTAGGTCAACATGATAAAATAAGGCTATTCGAACTAATATTTTCTTCTAGACACTGAAGGACTACCTTACTTACAGCAGTCATGCTGTTTGTTCAGCATGTTGCCTTGTTAGTTTCACTGCCTGCCTTAAGATACATTGTTTTGCATGTAAGCAAAGATATTTTCCACATACCTTGATTTTTTTGATTTTCTTTCCAGGGGAATCAGTATGATCTGGCCCCACATAACCCTGTTAGAAATAAAGATATATATTTTCAGTACAGTGGCAAAGTGAGGTTACGATACAGACAGGAAGCAGTAAACATACCGAGAGTACACAATTCCAGAGAAACCTCCATACAGTACAGCATTTTTATGCTGTAGTTTCTTTAATTATAAGGCTGTCAATATCATGTTTCTATTCTATAGTTAATTATTCTCCATGATTTAGTCACATTATAAATTATAATCATTTTAAAATACCACAAATGGCATTACATTTACTGGCTTTATGGCACTTCCTGTAGAGTCAGCAGCTGCTACTTTTGATAGATAGAGAGCAGATAGAGCTTTCACAGATGTTGAGACTTTTTCTTGTCCTTGGAGTGGAGGGATATCTCTGAAGTCTAATTGTGACCTTCTCTTCTCATCTGCAATGCAGAGGGGAAGAAGTATGGCGTTAGTGTGAAAAAAATGTAAGCAGTGATTTCAGTAAATCGGAACCCCATCAACATCTCTTGAACCAGAATCTGTACATCTCAGACCTCAGAACTCCAGTAGGCCTATGTCTGTTCATCAGGTTGAGACACTAAAATATGCAATGTGCGTCTTTCATTCTTTGACTAAGGAGTGAGAAGAGTTAGAAGAGAATCATAAAGGTCAGCAAGCTTTAGGCTCACTTTATGCAGGAGCCTGACTCTGTCTGTCATGTTTTACATCACGCTTTTTATGGAGCGTCACATGTCTAAATTTTAACCTCTGTTGAGGTAATGCAATATGACATCACTTGAAACCAGAGAAGCTGCTAGGACCTATGCAGCCTTCAGGAAAAAAAATGGACAACAACCTAGGTGCTGATATTGGATTCAAGATGGGAAGAAAATGCTTCATCATGTTATTTCCAGAGCCCTGGGTTGGTGAAATCTGTAGCTGACAACTGAAGAGACTTGAACTCTGATAGAGGGATATAAATAACCTTGTGGTATTTGAATGCTTCTTATCTGTGTCAAACTGGTGCATGTGGAAAGTATGTTACTTCTTCCATCTAATGGTGTGAAAATAATTATCACATACTGCATAAAGTAGCTGCCTGGGAAGTCTCTCCATTCTGATTACACATTATTAGTGATCTACAGATTCTCCATGCAATCAAGGATTTCACAGTCTTTTCCCATGCTCATAAGATGGTAGATGAAAAGACAGAGTAACTTGTATTTTTAAAGTTCTTTTTTTTCCTCAGTATACAATAATATGTAAGGTAGGATTTTTCATCAATTTAAATTGACAAAAAAACTAAATTTTGTCATTTTAAAATATGACCTTTTTTGTTTTTTTTTTTTTTTTTTTTGCTGAGCATTTAATCAGCTCTGTGCAGTTAACATCTAGAAAATGAACTGTATGATGTGAATTTCATAATGGATGCATTATTTACAGCACTGCTTCAGCAATTACATTTACTGTAAGTGGTAAAAGAGTAGCTGTACCACACACTTCTCTTGGAGTAGGTGTACTTAAATCATCCTGATTTACATACAATCTATGACCATCACCCTGTCCCTGGCCTCTACAATGGAGGGAGTTTTGTGGTGCATCTAAACTGTCTCACTCTCCAACTCAAGAGAGAAAGTTATGGTGTGATAGGCAAAGACTGCATATTCTGGATTCTGATTATAGTGGATATAATATGTAACATTCCAACTGCTGCTCACATTCCAAACATATCTTTAATGAGACGACATTAACATAAGTGTCTGGTGGGGGTTAATCATCTTCCACAGGTATTTACTGCCACCATGAGGTCTCTGGGAATTAGAAAGAGCTATTAGAAGCTCAGTTATGTGAAGAGGTTTTGCTCACTGGCAGCTGTTGAAATTGGAAGATGTAGTTGGTGTTTAAAAAAGCTTCAGCTGCCTTTTCCACGCCCCATTACAACAAAATTTTAGCCTGGGTTAAAATAGTGATATATTTAGAATATGTTTCTCCGGGCAGATCATATCATAGAGGAAAGCCCCCATCTACTCCCTATTGATGCAGTCAAGCCTTACTGGAATCTTACAAAATAAGTATGGCAAAATATATTATTATTATTATTATTATTATTATTATTAGTAGTAGTAGTAGTAGTAGTAGTAGTAGTAGTAGTGGTAGTAACAGTGGTATGAATGATCACTGGCAGGAATTGGGGCAGCAGACACACCAAACCACAGACATGCAGATTCATCTGTCCTGTCAAACTCAAAATATCTTACCAGGAGCACGTGAGGTGACAATGCAGAAAAAGTCTGTCTATACATCGAGTGGTACAATTGCACATGATTTAGCCAGTCTACTAGGTAGAAATTTTTGAGCAAAAATTGTTTTTCTGTCTGTCTATCTGTCTATTTTTCAGTATGTGTGTATACTTATATCCTGTCTACATATACTACGTTTAGGACTTGAACCGTGAATACTTTGACAACACAATGCTGGTTTAATTCTTACACGTTTCCATTATCTGTGAATTTCCCATCATTTTCATCTAAACATACAGAAACAAATCTGCTATATTTCCCTGTACAAAAAAGGAATGATGGCAGAAAACAACTTGCTTCGCTATTCCCTGTACATGTGCTCACACCAGACCAGCAATACAGTTAAAAATGTAAACATACTCATTCACTGATAGATATATTTGCTGCTGCTACATTACATACTCACAAGGTTAAAGGTTCTTTCTCATTGGATTTTTGTACTTGACTTGTCCTGGTGAAGTATTGTAGAGTTATTGTAATCCTTGTCAGACGTCTATGGTATTGCAACGCTTTTCTGGAGCCTTGACTGTGTCACTATACTTCTCTCTGGCCCTGCTCTGGTGACAGCTGATTTTTATTTTTATATTTGTGCCACTATGTTGACAGGAAGAAGCTGGTTGGCTATTTTTGGAGGATCGTGGCCGATAAGTAATTAGGCTTGGTTGGTCACTGGTGCCAGAAGCCTTTGGAAGACTGAAAAATTCCAGCTGTTCCTAGAACTGAGTGCACCCACTTTGTGATGTCATGAGGTGTTAAGTGAATAAGACCTGCTTCAGGTTCTGTTTTGACTTGTGAGCCTAAAGGTCTAAATTCATCATGATTCCTATCACACCATTTCTATTAATAGCTTTACACATTCATATGAACAAACAAGCAGACTTGGCTGAGTCATACAACTGGGCAACAGAGTTGCAGCAACTCAGAATATTAAAGTTTATCTTCATTTATTCATATAAATGACAAAAAAGGTTTCAGGTTGTATAATTAAGAAAAAAACTGATTAAATGTGACTGTTCTGAAATAGTATACATTCACTGAAGAGTTGCAAATTAACATTGACATAGCTTTACTTCTTCTTAATACACCTTTATTATGTTTCTTTCACAATGAACTGGTAGTAGAACTGAAAAATATGATTCAAGGTCAGTATTCGGTTAACAGGCACAATTACTTGAGCTTAGTTGAAGTGAACAGCAGCATACACATTGATTCACTAGGATCAGAAATGAGAAACACTACCCTCCAGTAAATGGCTGGAAGCATTTGGTTTTTCCTCTTTTGACATCTAGTGCTAGTATGTAATAAACTAAAGATCTAAACTCATTCAACATGTGACTGACTTGAGTTGCTGAGTTGCTTGGCATACAGAAAAACAATCATTTGACTGATAGGCTGATATACGTAAGGTAATTTCATCTTTGTGGGCAGGGTAAGGGGGTGGGAACAGAACTGAATGATACAATTATTTCTGATTATTTGATAACATTGCTATGGCCCTGTGAAGTCAGTGCCAGTGATGACAGTAAGTTTTTTGCATAGACGTTTGTTTTAGTCTTAAAGGAGGTTGGGTTCCTCATTTAGATTACAGGATAGATCAAAGCTTTTGCCAAGAAAAGGCACTTTATCAGCATTTGGCTATTTGGGAAGATTAGGTGTATGCATATGCAGGTGTACACATAATTACCTGCAGAGTTACTATTAAGGAAACATTGTTATTGCCAATCTAAAGTTATTGCTTTTATGTTAAGGGTCTGTTAAATTAAGTTGTCTATCACTATATTGTTTCCTCAACAAATAACAGGTTTCAAGGTTTATTATTACAGTATAATAAATAAGGCTGTTTTTATGACTAATATCACATTGTTTTCATCAGTGCGCATCACAACAAGAATTATGATTTGTAAAAGCAAATCAATCTCTCACACTTCAAGTTTTCATGCTTTTAAAAAGCATGCAGAGGGCTATTTGTGTGATGGTTTTTTACCATTATTAAGTCCAAACATAAATGCTGCTGACAGGCCCATATGTCCATGATCATGAGACTGTATCTCTCAAATTTTTGGTCTGCCTGGACAAAACTAGTTAATAATAATATTGCATGCAGTAAATATTAAAAGCCATACTCACCATCTGAAGCTCTGGATGTCTTTTCAACAGATACACCACTTACTGTCCTTCTCCTCTCTCTCCTAACCATATTCACCTCCTGCAAAGAAAAAGTAAGTTTTAATTACGACTTTAAGATAATTAAGTATACCTGACTGGTAAAGATGTCATATCTGGAGAAAATTTTCACCATCTGTAAACTAGTCAAAGTGCTACGGTAGACACCAAAAAATGGTGGAGTTATTCTCCAAATAGACCTTAAATAACTCTGTGGACCAAGAACTTTCAAGATGAAAATTTGAGGTGAAATTAAAAAACAAACACTAACCTTCTGATTGGCCTCCTCTTTATCTGCATTTACAGGAGGGCTCTGGGTTTTTGTCTCCTCCACTGCGGCCGCAGTATCGGTATTCCCGGTGACAGTCACGGTCACTGTGGCCATATTTGCAGAGGCTGTATAAATGGTTTTAGGTCTCCAGGTTATCTCCTTTTGGGAGACAGCTTTGGACTCGAAGAGAGCTCGCAGATCACCAATGCTCATGGTGTTGTGCCGAGGGAGGTACTCCATAGATCGGCTACGGGCAAGGCTTGAAACTCCTCGAGGGGGAGACCATTCTTGAAGATGCCCTCTTATCTCATTCCTTCTCAAAAGGGACTCAAGTTTAGTCTGAGTGTCTTCTCTGGGTGTCGTAGTCTGTTCGTTCTCAGGCTCTTTGCTGTTGGTTGTGATATGCTGGTTTAAATGGGGGAGATTGAGCAAAAGCAGGAAAAGTCAAACTTTTGAATTGAGTACCACATTGAGCCCTGTAGTTGAAAAATACAAGAATATGAAATTAATTAATGTACATTGCCTCTTAATCACATCAAACCTTATGAACTTCCTCTGGACCAGATGTCCGTACTTCCGCTGAAATTTGGTACCTGTCAAAACAGAGGCAGACACCATGTATACATTAAATGAATAAGAGTCTGAGATACATACAGTGTGACTCCATCACACAAAGCACAGCCAAGCATTTGTCTCAAAATCAGCTGAAACGAAAGGTTCCTGTTTCTCTCACTCACTCAGCCACGAGTTGAGACACAGACTTCCTCCTCTCCCATATCCCCACGTCTGCCCACGACCTGGCATAACCAGGGGAGACGTTTCTCAAGGACTGTGCTCTCCTCAGGCCGCTCCTTAGCTCCATGGTCAGTCTCCTCACAGTGTGCAACCAAAACAAGACGTCAAACTCTGTTACATGTCTGAAGGAAACATGAAGAAACATCATCGACTGGGAAATTGTCAGTAGCCTACCAACCTGTATTTTAGCCTCTTCAAATTTCTGGAGAGCCTGACCTCATTAGTTACATGTTACTTGGATGTGAGAAAAGAAAACCAGTTGCAGACACTCTCCCATTTCAGGAAAATCTGACTCCCCAATAGGTAGTGATGGGCACACTGTGCTGTAGGTGGTGTTGTCTTTTGATTGAGAAATTAAACTCAGCCTCTGACTCCTTACGATCATTAAAGCTTCTTTGTCATTTTTCATATGCAATTCTGTAGACACAATGACACAAATGCTGTAGACATATTACTTAACTTACTCATGGTAGGCACCAGATCATACCTTACCATATTTGTTGGGTCATGTTATCACTCTAATCAGTGTTGTTGTAATCTGCTAAATTGACCTTTTGTGTCAAAGGAAATAAGGGGCACTGTTGCAGTGACCATTGTAGTACCATGAGTAAAAGGTCCTTACTATACAAGTTTATGAAATGGTATCTTGTTTTATATGCTTCATATCTTAATGACAGTCACAGTGGAAGACCTTTATTGTGTGCAAATGTCAAGTTTCCACTGATTTACACAGTAGGAATCATAAATATCACAAGGTTATTTATTTGCTTCTATTCTACACTTTAGGTACATGACCCCAAATCTGATGTAATATACAAAAGAGGACTTTTGACAGAAGACATGAAAGCTAAAATTTCATTGTCATATCCTTTTGAAATGGCATTTATATTGATCTGTATATGTATACCTCATTGTGCCCAATGAAGTGAGTTGTTTAACCAGTCATGTGATTCAACACCTGGTCATACATTTCCCTCAGTCTCTCTTGTCCCTTTCTCTCAGCAGTCGTATTTCTGTCCCTAATTGAATAATATGACAAATTTCACATTGACTATACTGATTGATGTGGTTAAAAACAAAAACACATAATTTATGTCAATGCTATTGAAAGTTTGAATTTGTTGCACTAGCTGTTGTATAAAACCAATGAAAGGGTTACAAAGTTAACTTCAGAAGCTGTCACAGCATATCCGTTATCAGCATTATCAGTATTATCAGTTTGACAGCTAAAAAGTAGATTAATTTATAAGCTACACTTTGCTTCAACTCCATGTAGTCAAAACTGACTCTGTACTGAAGCCAAATGCTGAAGTGCAGCTAGTTTTGTCCCAGAAACACAAGAAACATATAACATTTAGCATATACTATGTATTTTTTTCTGGAAATTTATCAGTCATGCAGTGAATACATTAACCATATCAAATGAAGAAAGTAACATGGAAACATAAAAGGTGTACCTTTGTGTAGTCTAGCACTCTTCATTCGTCTCTGTGGATCTCAGAACTGTTTCTTCCTTCTGACCGCCTCCAGTGAGCAAAGTCCTCTCCTTTATTGCTCCTTACTCTCTGGCTTCACGTTTCTTTTCTTTTCTTTCATTTTCAAAATCACCACCATTGTGCGATGGTCAGCACTTGTTAATGAAGGTGACAGAGATATTAGTACATACATAGTTCAGTTGAAAATGTACTTAAAATGCAAGCATCAAATGTGATAAAAAAATATGTAAAAGGTTGAAAGTGCATTTACAAAATAAAGTAGCAACTGTGCATCAGTCACACACAATTTGTAGTACTTAAAGTTTAATAAAGCAAAGCAAATGTCATAGGCGTCATTTACGCTGGGGACACTGGGGACATGTCCCCACAACTTTTTGTCGTAGGTCATTTTGTCCCCACCACTTTTTAAGGCGTGAACACGTCGAACCCATCGTTGTCCCCAGCAGTTTTCAAAACAAACTGACACCCATGGCAAATATGATGAGTCCTCAGAAGGCAGAGAGTGAGACTCTGCTGTTGTAGCACTGGCATGTGGCTCATTCCAACAATGAGGGGCTATGTAGGAAAGTAAGTAGGGCAATACAGACTGTCAGTGGCAGAGGACCATGAGGTACAGACAGAGATACAGGCTATTAGTTTAGAAAGAGCAGTGACTACCATCCCCAAGTGAAAGAAGATGAAGAAGGGGGTAACGCAGGATTAAATGGGGAGAGAGAAGAACAGCCGAACAACAGAATGTTGTTGTTTTGGAAGGGTCTCATGGCATGAGCATGGACATTTTCACAAAAGTAGGATCCAAACAGGATCAGGTACAGTACGACTGGAGAAGAGAGCAAACATCAGGGTCAGTGGTGTCAAATGGGGGCAGTCAGAGCAACAGATGGAGGTGTACTAGGCAGGGTTAGGGAGGGAGCAGAAAGTGAGAAACATCTGCAGGATTTTTGGGTAGAGACTGGAATGTGCTGCAGTATCCTAGCATCAAGTGCACAAAAAGAGTAGGGAGAGAGGAAGAAGGAGCGATATAGTCAAGGTCAGAGTGGAGTTTGGCCCATATCTGTGTTTCATTTATTATTTCCATGCACTCTCTGTGAACCTGTGAGATCATGCTGCAGGTATGGTACATTTTGCTGATTGAATCGTTTTGCATGACTGTCATATGTATGGGTATGTGTTAGTACTACTGCACAGTTTCACAAAGACTAATTGGATCTCGGCCCTACCAGCTGGCCTCAACAGATGCTGGGTGGTGGTAAGCAGGCGGTCTTGCATGCTTGACATTGCCTGGTAATGACTTCATCCCTCTGTGCCACACTCACCCAAAATTAACAGTAGCAGCCGCATCATTAATCTGGACTGGAGTACATTTTTCAAGTTAATCCCTCAGATGACAGGAGGAAAGAAAGTGCATACAAATTGCAAGAGTGCATAGTATTAGCTTGCCTATCGCACACATTTTAAAAGGATTCACTTATGTTCACCACTTTCTTTTCTAAATAATGTCAGTCTTATTGTAGAATATATTATTGTAAATTCTTCCCACTGAAGACAACTAAAGATAAGGTTTGTTTGACTATTAAACAGCATTTGATGTTTAAACGACCTTTCATGTGCAGCCGGCTACATATACAGCTTTCATAAACATTATAGCCTTGGGCTATGTATCAAGATCAGAACAGGAAAACCAAGCAGTAATATTCTTATTAGAATTTTAGTCATTGTAATTGAATATTCAGTATAGGTTTTAACTACAGCAAAGTCATTATGACGTCACAAGTTAACAGCCTTTTTAAACAGCCTTATTTTCTCTGACTGTAAATACGCATGGGTTGTATAGTGGATATGTAGATGTGGTCTGACTTGGCACCTCATCCTCTTGCCCCATTCGTCAGCAACTTGTTCTGAAAGAGAGAATGGGAATGGGAATGGAATGGGAGTGTGGTCTGGTCTGACCAAGCTCTTCTCTCCTACAGTAGAGCTTCATCATTAGAACCAGTGCAAATGGTAGTGCATCTCTTCTCTTGTGTTATGTGTTTTTAAATTATTTAGTGTAAGTGTAATGAATAAAAAATTATGCATGTCGATGTATGGTATAATATGAAATATAGGACTATATTTACATAAAAATATATGGCATACAATTAGAGAACATTGATCAATAGTTTTATACTGACTAGACAGATCTAGACAGACAGACAAACAGATAGACAGACAGATAGATAGACAGATAGATAGATAGATAGATAGATAGATAGATAGATAGATAGATAGATAGATACTATAGTGTATATATTACTATAGTGTAGTATGATTTCATACATTGAAGTGGAAGTAATGGATCGTTATGTATTATGAGAGGCATATGTTGTGCATTGTACTGATTACTGACAGTTCTGATGATAATACCTATCAGTAACACCAGAAGGCCTTTTCAGTAATATCTGAATATTAAAGGCACCTACTCTGCCTTCCAGTCTGACTGGTGTCAGTCAAAAGTATTTTTGACTCCGTTAATGTTTGTCAGGCCTTGTTAATGATAGAAGAAAACAGAACAAGTCATCACATGTTTGCTCTTTAACACCTGAACTTTGGCCCTTGCTTTGCATTATAGTACCATTCGCTGTCACAAACATCCTAATTATGTGTCTCAAAAAACAAGTGTCAACTTACACTTAAGGTGTTTTTTTTAAATTGTATCATGATCCTTCACAAAAACTCTCTTTAAAAGGTTGTGACAAAACATGAGTTTTATAATACATGTCTTTAACTTTTATTAGTACACCAAAGCCATGGCCAACTTCTGAAACTTGTTGGGTTTCAGCCATCATCAACATAGTTAATCTTAATTTTGTAAGGATCTCGTGGGTGTAAAACATAATGTACAACTAAATTATTAAGACCAGATCTCTACTCTTTCAACAGCCTGGCAAACTTACCAATGCCTGTAGGATTCTTCTGGCCTGGAGGGCAGAGGTATGTAACAAGAACTTCCCCTAGAGCACAGCTGTGGTTGAAACATCTTGCAAGGGGGGAAGGGAACGGAGGGGAAGAGAGAAGGGGCAAATGCACGAAGTGCCCATTTGTGCCCTGGGTGCTGGGCACAGGTGTCTGGTGACTGCGTGGAGGAACTCCAAAGCCTCAGGGAGCAGGCGGAGGCAGTGAGACTTCAGGCCCAATGACTAATTGCTTTTTTCCTCCACAGTGTCGCAGTCTGAGTGCATTTATTTTCTTACTTTGGCTCAAGTTCAATGTAAACTTATTGCGGCTGGCCTTTAGTTTGACTAATGAATTTAAGCAGGTGCTACGCTTTTCACGACTTACACCACATTAATTCAGTGGTCACTGGACATGAATGAAGAATGTTGTGGCAAAAGGAATGATTTTCTTATTTTTTTGCTGTTGCTTAAATGCATAATTCATAGGTAAGAACAAAGTAAATTTGCAGTCTGATTGAAACCAGTGCTGAAAAAGGGCTTACCTCCCAGACTAACATATTTATATTATCTGGTGTAACTGGGACATGAAGTGAAAACCTTGACCACTACAGCACACTACAATTTCAGTATTTGTAGCCTTGCAATGATGTACGGATAAATGCTACTGTGGCATGTTTAAAGTTTACATAAAAGTATTAGCTCACCAGCATAACTGCTCTGCCTTTTGTCGATGAAAAAACATGAGGCAAGTTATTTGGTGAGAACTGTAGGAATGTTCAAATGTTCATTGGTATCCAAATGCACGAGTTTAAAATGCACTACAGTACTAGAAATTCCTGTACATGAACTTTGTATGCAAGTATGAAGATGTCACGTCAGCAGGGAATACCCTTTATAATATTTCTACCTTGACAACACTGCCACCTGATGGTTCTCGGGAAGTAAAATCCTTGTTCTGTTTACTTTGACATTTATTCATTTGGCAGATGCTCTTATCCAGAGCAACTTACAAGAAGTTCTTTCAATAGGGTTAGGCTTGTAGCCTTATAGATACTGAATCATTAGTGCCATACTTGTTTACAAAGCACAAGTATGGCACTAATGTTGCTGTATACCGAGGTGCACACGTGTGCACAAATTTGTAAATGTAGAACATTATTCTGCCTTAGTATTTACGACTGTCACTTTCAATCTCACTTTCTCATCATTTATTAATTTGTCGGAAGATTAGTCTGGTTTTTCTTGCGGTGATAAATGGAACATTTCGTTCAGTCCCTACTGTATTTAAGAATGTCATGGTGAGCCAGTTTGATAATGAGCTGCTGTGCCTCATTCTAACCACACAGTGGAACAGTTTGTGCCGTCTGATGCCAAAATAAATCTTACTCATTTACTTTGGAATGAGCAAACCTTATCAGGTAAAACTGAAGTCGCACATTACATTCTGGTCTTTGTTTCAGCTCACCGGTGACTTCAATGTTCATCTCAGTTTGTAGCTGAACAGTTTTTCTTATATGGATTTGTCTCAGGCCAAAAGGCTCTAGGGGTTCTATCAGAAACTAAAACCCAGGTAACTTGGACTTACCAAGCATTTGAAAATATCTCATATGTAATGACCGTTGACTAGACTGTGCTTTGCAAATCCAGCTACCCAGAGCAAAAATGGTCATTTTTCAGAGTTTTTGGAAACGTGTATATTCTGATATGGAGGACCATATCAGATTTGTCAAAGCCTGATTCTCTTTTGTTAATCCTGCAAAATTTATCTGGCTAGAATGTGTAAAGATGTCTTTATGATTCTCACATGAACCCCTAAGATTATTTTCTACAGTGCAATAAAAATGATACTAAAACAATGTGTGTGTTCTTAACGATGATGGGAATTATACACATAATGTACAGACACCACACGCAGGTTCGTGCCAGCCGCTGCACCATAGATGCCACCTCTTTGTTACAAGCAACCTATGTTTATTTATTTACAGACTAGAATGTGACTTTCTAAGTACATGGAAGTGTGTATAGAACCTACATCATATGAATCATACACATCATAGATATACCATATTCTGTATGTATATCATTCAATCTTTCAAATATCAGAAACAAAGTCACACATTTAGTAACAATTAATTATTATGTAGTAATAATTAATTATGATTTCTTACCCATGAGAGTGAGAGACATGAGACATGTAACTTTTTTCATTTGTACACTGCGTTCATTATCTTTACTTCGGAATACTCACTTTCAGTACAGTTTAAATACTTTTTGCCACTCCATAGAAAAATCGAGTGTGGATTTTACTACTTCCTTTAATGTTCATTTTGTGGTATCAATGCAAAAGTATTTGACTACCTAACATTTTGATTAGGGACAATATACAGTAGTGGCAGATTTTTCCATAATGCTAAAATTTATTCAAACCTTTCAGCTGGCTTCTCTCCATTCAGAAGGTAGCACATGTGCACAATATCCAAAATATACACCAGTTGCTTAAGTTGGGTCCAGCCCAACTGAAATGTAGGATCTCATTTTGGTTTTCCTCCCATGCTACAATCCACCTGGCTTTGGTTTAGGATTTGTTGAATTTTGTTTCAATATTTTACCAAATCCTATTACCATGCGTATTAGTTCTTTCTAATTGTTGATGTGGAACTGTAACAGATGTATTATCAGCCATCTAATTTTAATTTCCTCTGATTTTTTTCCTTGTATGGAGCTGTGGTTGCATGTATTCTGTGGCAGGAGATTCTTGTATCTCTCTAGTAAGTACATCAGTCAGCAGTATGGAAAAGAGGCAGGCATTCTGTGTAATGCTTCACTCCAGTGATATCTGTTCTGATATCCAGTCATTTTTACTGGACAGGTAAAGCTCATAACCCAAAGTCATTCTGGATACGATCATCTGCTAAACATATGCAATGTAATCTTATTATCATTATAAGCTACATTAACATACCCCATGGTTTTTTTTCAAATCTGTGAATTGAGGCCTGAGTATGAATTGAGGCCTGAACTATCAGAACTAGTCAATAGTCTGTTAGTGTTCTTGCACATCAACAGCAAGGTTAACCCCATAAATATTTGTTAGTGTTGTGGAGCTTAAATGCTGAACATCTCTTAGCAAAATCAAAGTGTTTTAACCAGTATGTCGCGTTGGTCTAGTAATTCCCTCTTCTGTCATTAATATGTTTATGTCTCTCCATCTTCAGTCAATTTTACTATGGATGTGAGGTTAAAATATACTAAAACATGACCTACATACAAGTATTATTTTTGAGGATCCAAAAGAGGATCATTATATTTTATTTTTGCACATGGGTAATGCCTTTGTCATTTTCACAGTACCATGAAAACATGTTACAGTTAAGGGAGGATTTCACTGGCAAAAAATTCTTAAATTTTGTGGTTTCACAAGCAAAAAAACAGCAGCTGTATTCTGCAAATCCACAAAAATGTAAATAGCATATGCACAAACCCTGTTCCTTTGTGACACTTTCCCCTCACAACACTTGCTGGTTAGGCTGTTTTTCTTCCTGGCGAAAGACATTTTCCAGACAAGAAACCATACAAGATATTTTAAAGGAAAATAAATCAAAGCTTTTGAATACTTCCCTCCCCCAGCCCTATCCCCAGAAGCCTCTGCTCCTGTGTTTCCAAGACAGCACTCAGATGAAAGGGAATAAGTAATGAGTAGCCTTAGACTATGAACTCTCTGGCATTGTCGGGGAGAGGCAGCCGTGCCCTGTGAGTGTCTGAAGCGCTTTGCTGCCTCTGAGGAGAGTCTCTGTCACTGCAGCTGGTGGGTGGCTGTCAGGAGTGATTAAAGAGGCGTGGAGGGGAAGTGTGACTCCTCCGAGAGGAATGCACAGATCACCCTGGCAAACTGGGGAGGGGGAAGGGTCTCTTTTAGACCCCCCCCAATTGCCATGGACCCTGTAAGAAAGTGAGAGGAAAGAGAAACAAAGGAATGAGAGTGTTACCAGAAGACTGAGGTCTTGTAGAAGGGAGCCATGGGCCCCATGCATGCTCAGACAGCTGTATGTAAAACAAAGGGCAGTACTGGCAGTGCTGCAGGCTGTTTGGGCTCCAACATTCCCCTGGCCCAACCGGACCGGTCTGTATACATGTAACAAGATACAGAGGGTTGAGATATAGAGGGTTGAAGCTCGGATGCACAAGGGTTTTATCTGTAGCTAGCATGCATGCACACCAGACCGGACACGTCGACGCACAGATGGACCTCTAACACTGACTCATTAGCTGGCTCAGTTCCAGCTCAAATGTGATGAATCTGCAGTGGGGAGAAAAATGGTTTCCGGCCTCTTTGGATTTCAGCGTAACTCTAAAATGTGATTTCCCTTAAGATTTGACCATTTGCTTGCCATCGCTGTAGCGATGGGGAATGCAGGAGGGAGAGTTCAGCGCCCTGCTGCTCTGGGGAGCCTGTTACAGTGACACGGCTCACTGGAATGTACGAGAGAAATGTGTTGTCCCTTACACTGGAGACCTTGATGTTCTGGCACAGCAGGGCACTGTGTGAAAGGTGTTGGTGAATTCAATGAAATTGTGGAAAGTGATTGGATTTGCATCTGCCCTAAACACACTTAAAATCAAACTCGAAACCAGTGCGTTCTACAGCCCTTTCACTTCCTGTGGTGTGAAAAATGTAGTCTTCTTCATTCAGAACAAGCTGTCACTCAGGACTGGTCAAAGAAGGTCACAAACAATAAATTGTAATTTGTAAACACTATGTAGTAATTAGAAACACATAAAGGCATATATTTTCCATAGAAATAGTGATTTAACATCAAAAGGTTTTGGGCGGGCAAAGTGTATTAAAGTGAAGGGGATTATTTCCAACTGACATTGAGACATACTCTATACAAATGCCTATGTTTAGAAAAGGTTCTGGGTAAACTCAGAAGATTAAGTTTTAGACTTTAGTTAGAGTGTAATGGCTAGGTTTCTGTACAGCAAAATAAACTTGAATTATGGCCTCCATATGACAGGTCCCTGTTATTTTTTACATCTAAAATGCGATTGTTGGCCATTCTGTGAGTATAACTATATAGGCAGAAACTGTGGTCAGCAATATGTTTATGGGTGCTATATTGTGCATTATTTCTGGGATGAAAAATCTGGTTTCTGCCATTAGGAAGCTTGCAAGAAATATCCATGTCTCTTAAAGGTGTTTTATGCAACTATGTGCTAACAAATATACACCTCATCTATATATCTAGTGAATTGGAACGATGTGCATTTTGTTAAATTTCAGGCACATGACATCCTGTAAAGGAAACCTGAAGACAACCTTCAAACTTCAAACTCCAAACCTGGAGGCAAATGTGAAAATGTGGAATTCACACTTTCTTTAAACTTGACTTCTTTAATCAAAGTCCAAAAGTAAAATACAAAGTCCCAGAAAAGTCAAAATACAAAAAATAGTTCAAATCAATACTTTAATAACACGTATTTGAAACAGCCCCTGAAATAAACATCGGTACTCGGCTCTTCCCACATTTCAGCCTCTCAGCGGATATTGATTCACACGCTGTGCGTTGATCTTTTCTGAGAGTCACACACAGAACGGCATGATTTATTTAGAGGAACTGTGTCGGTCCCTAGCATCAACTGGCAGAGAGCGAGCAGACGAGGGAGCCAGGACACACGCGGGCAGGAAACAACCTTCCCACACAGCCCTCCCAGGAGCGGACGGACCACCCCGACATCCGGGATATTTTTACCTCGCTCACCGGCGGCCCCTGGGTCTGGCCCGGATCCTGGGCTTCCTCCACAATGGGGACGGGCCCGCCCCCGCCTCCTCGCTCCCCGTCCGGCAGACCGTCTGTCGACTCTGTGACCCACATCGCTGCCGGGCCCTGATGTCACCCACTGGAACCCGGCCACTCGCCCACACCCCCCCCGACTCACCACTCGCAAGTGCACTGCCAAAGCCTGCTGCTGCCAGGACCCGGGCCAGCTGACTGCTTCACTGATCACATTTCAGACAGATTCGCCTTTTTAAAATGGCCTGTGGCAGATATGTGTGCAGATCGCATATTGTATTTCAGCGGTGCAGATAAAATCTTGAAGGTAACGTTACTGAAGTCCTCATTCTAAAGCAAATCCCGAAAGGCAAGACCCCTAATACATTGAGTGGCATTGGCCTCCATTGAATCTAACCACGATACCCTTTCTCCATATCTTTCAAAAACAAAACTTCCAGAGAACAACATTTCTCATGCACATTTTTTGATAATTTCAGAACTCATTTTTATGTAAGAAGCCAAGAAAGAAGTGAATTGACATTAGATAGAATAGAAGCCATTGTCTGTGTCCTAAGCCATGTTTGGGTTATGAACTCCAGGAGGCACCAGACATATTTGCAGATTTTTTTATTTATTTAGTTTGCAGAAATTCAATCAGCACTTTGAGAACCAAATGTAATGACAGGAAATTACCAATAGAGGGCAGTTATCACCCACCATTCCTTGGCTTTTGTGCTTGTTACCAAGTGAGTTTAGAGATTTTCTCTGCATCACATCAGCACTGATGATCTCAGCACAATAAAATGGATGTTTATTTGTTTGCTGGCCTAAAGTGCTTCTGCACACTGTGATGATTTCACTCAGGATGTCTCTGGGAATATGTTTTTCAAGACTTAATAAACCTTTGTGGCATTACAATTAATAGACGTGAAATGCAGACAGATACTGTTTGTCAGTAGTGAATCCAAAGTGCGGTGAATATAAAGAACAATGTTATCACAATTGAAGTTACAACTGTCTAAAAAAATTGTAACTTATCCAATGATTTTGAAATTTACCGTATCCGTTTCAAACATTTACGAAAAAAAGACAGTGGTCAACATTTTTCTCCACACAATCCCTCATTTAATAGAAATGCATTATCAATGTCATTCATTCATATTTGTACTGTATAATCATAGATAAACAAACATATACTTTAATCTATTTCTGAACAGCAAAGAATGTTCAGGGTTTTGCCACTCAGCAGCCAGGAGAGCTGGCACTGCCAGCTGCGAAGGGTACACTTAGTGCCAGTTCTTGGGGGAGGATGGGCCAGCGTGGTGATTCTGACAGAAACAGAGTGGACCTAGCCATGACAGGAAGTGAGTGTGTAATTGCTGGCCTTTTGAAGGGCTGTTCCTGTGTGCTGGCACAAAGGTCCGCCGTGGCCCCCGAAAAGATTGAAGGGACGCTGCGATCGCACCGTGCCGCAAAGCTGTGACTCACCTCCACTGAAGGGACAGTGCGCCATTGTCGCTGTTACGCATGCCGGCGCATGGCAAGAACAAGAAGAACATATCATACAGGTCCGACTTTATTCACCTCTGAAAGGAAAAGAAAACACAAGCATTGAGTGTCTCATCTCCTCTAGCTGGCTCAATGGTACAATCAGTGGGTTGTATCAGACTAATCTTGATTTCAGTCAATGGCAGCCTTTGACCACAGTGCTGGGTTTGAGGTCAGCCGAGATGCCAGCTGTAACTCTTTCTGTGTATTGTGAAAGAGTATCATTTATACAGCGATGCAAAGGGCCCTGTAAGGCATCTGCACCAGAATGATACAATGTCAGCACAGTTCACCATGTAACAATAATCGGTGGGAAAGGGAGGCGTTTTTATCTGAAGTACTGTATGTTGCACAGTGCTGTAGCGAGTTAGCACGGTGTGAACATTCAGGTATTAAATTAGGGCCTGTGCTGGCTGAAAGTATGATACTGTTCAACCAGAAATGTGGGTACACTGCTTGTGTCCAGGCCTGCTTGCAAATTACAGCTCAGAGATGTGGCTGTACTTTCCCATTCCTGGTGTTAAATGCAAATGGCGTGCAAATAGTGTGTTGAATGCAGCTTGTACCCCAAGATTTTGAATGGTGGGCAATCACACTGTCCAAAAGTCTACAGATGACTAATATGGCTGTTGTGTTGGTCATGCAGCTAATTGTGTAGCTTCTGTGCTGAGCCAGGGCAGTGTTTGTACGAGGTTGTCACACACCATTACTTCCTGGACCCACAGGTGAGGCAAGATCGTAATGCGGAGGTAAGTGTGTGCTGAGGAGGGCTGGGCTGTGAAGTGACGCTCAGATGAGCTGCGGGGAGAGCCAGAGTGGTGGAGGATAACGGGACCTTGCGTAACGTAATCCCCACCAGATGTGTCAGCAGCATGGTGGTTATCAACATGCCCGATTCGCAGCTTTTAGACCCCCGTGAGCCGGGCGGGAGGAGGCCGGGGGGGGGGGATGTTCATCACCATGACTGTGTGATATCACTGCCTGGACGTGCTCACCAGAAACAGGCACATGCTCCACAATGAACAACCTGCGAGGAGTATCATGTTCAAAAGAGGCACAAAATACCAGCTGCTCAAAGTTCTATAGACCACTTTAGCCTCTGGGCTTGGAATGCATTAAAATGCTGGTACCAGCGGGGAGCTGTGTTTTGGTGAATGCCATTAGGCCGATTATTATAGCTGGCTTGTGTTAAATTTTGGGCCTGTAAATTGTATTCATATTCTGTCCGTAGCAGTAGTAGCGGAAATATTTTCATCCCATAGCTCTACACTGGCTGTGTTTCATATACCTAAATGAGGGAAATCAGGGGAAAGTTGGTAGTACTTATTGAGCGTAATAAAAACTGTTATTTATTGTACTATTATATCTAATATACTTTTATTTAACGTTATATAAATGTGTTGATTGCTAACAGCAGTTGAGGGATATGTCTTGTATTAAAATATGTGTACCACTGCCATGTGAGGAGTCTTCCTTTTAGAATGCTTCCATGGCAATGAAATAACACCCCAGATGTAAACAAACAAAGGCACACCTCAGACCAACGTGAACAAGGCAAGTCCAAAGCCACAGCACAGCCTCTCCCCCACTTCTCTTCTTAGAAATCCCATTGCCCAGGCCGACTGAGGGCGGCGGAGGCGTGGCTTTGCAGGAATGTGCTGTCGGTTCGCTGAAGCGGGGCCCATTATCCCCCGTGCGGCGGCTTTAACAGCAGGGCTCACGTGCTCGGCCCGGGGCTCCACCCCTCAGAGTCGCTCTGCAGGACAGAGAATGTGCTGCGGCCCGCGTGTGAGCGTGCGTGCCCGCACACTGCGCATGTGGACACTTTAACTAGGAGCGTGTTTACTAATCTGCTTTCGGAGTGCGGCCAGACAGACATTTCCTGAAACTGTTTGCAGCCAGTTTTCAGCAACATTCACTTTCTGAGGCCCATTTCCCACATTGGAAATGAAACAACAACATTTCTCAAATGTTCCAGTTATTCCTGTTTAATCAATTTTTTAATTCACGTGGATCACTGATGTGCTTTTGGAGTGAATGCGCAAGTTACTTTGTAGCCTGTCAGCAGCAGACCTTGTATATAGTTTTGATCAACCTTTTACAGACCAGTCACAAATACCAAAAAAGCTCATTTCATGCACAGTACCCCCTGAGAGAAAGTGTTTTGCTTTGCATTTGTCAGATGAGGATGATGAAAACTATTTGTACTGAGGGTGGCTTTATCTTTCCTTTATTTCCTCTGTTAAAGATTAGCTCCAGCAAGTGCTAAATTGAAGAACAACACATTTTGTGCTAGCACTATCTGTACAAACTATTGCTGAGGCCAAGCGCAGTCATAGTACACCACATCAAGGGTATCAGCAAGAGAAGTGTGGAAAATCTTGTTCTGGGTGTGCTACCTGTGAAGAGAACACCTTAGAACTCTGTTTTCAATGTATTTTTGACAGAAGACACCTCTGTGGTCTGCTGAGAACAGGAATATCAGGTTTCCGGGCTGTGTGTACCTAAAGCCTTCCCACTATTCTTACTTGGTCAGCTGAGAGGAACGGTGAGTCTCTGCCCTGTCTGACAGCTTGGTTTGTGAGGAACCAGCGGCAGCTGGCTCCCTCAGGCTGACTTCATGTTTTTTTTTTTTTTTCACTATTCTGACTACCAGTGGTGAGTGGGGGGTGGGGTGGGGTGTAGCTCTTGTTTTGAAGTTTTGGACAGCGTTTTGCAGAGCTGCTGGGCCCGGGGTTAGTGGATCGTTTCTGGGACCTTTGGCTGGTGCGGGACCCTGGGTGACCCTCTCTGGCACAGCGCCAGCGGTGGCGCTTGGAGACCGGCCCTCTCTCCAGAGAGCGCCAGAGCAATTAGCCGCCTGGGTGCTGCCCTGTGAAGTGGAGAGAACACTCGCTGCTCTAATTGGACGGCTTGTTCCAAATAGGGCCGCGGAGAGAGACAGCCCTCTGGACGGTCAGTACTGTGCTCATGACCGCAAACATTTGTACTAGCTCCTGCTCCTGCCTCAGGCCTTCAAAACAGATTTACCTCATCAGTGCCTCTGGACCTTTGTATAAGGTATCACAGGTACTGCAAATATCTATTACACACACACACACACACAAGTCACATGTTCTATGATGGTGCACAGTAATTCTTCATGTGCTGTAACTACCCATGTTTTGACTTCGTGAAAACAGATCTACAGAAACTTACTGAGGAACAATACAATTTTGTTTGCATGTTACAAATGTTAGAGCGGAAATGCAACACGACCTGCAGAAGGTTATACAATCCTATGTTTTTAGAATGTGATGTTCCTTACAAAAAATGGAAGGGAATCAATGGAATCCAGAAGAGGACAGAACTGTATTGACTAATGTTAAGATGTGTGAGAGTTGTGTGAGATTTTTAATCTAATGAAAAAACAATTAGGTCCCACTTTGCATTAAGTGGTCCTAATACCCCACATATTTACGCTATATCTGTTTTGTGTATGATACTCTGTACGCACACATAGTACATCAGTCTTCTTCAATTCAGCACGTGTTTAGTAACACTTGTGTAACAGCCTCAATGTTCATGGCATTACATTTGCTGAAGACACTAAGTAAAGGTGTCATTTTGCACAGAAGACAGTTTTATTGACAGAAATTTTAAGTTCACCTTGACTTAAGGCGTTAATTTTCTGAACTGATCCTTCCAAGTGGGAAATGAATAAATAAAAGATAATTGATTTTAAATGATTTCAGTCATGCATTGAATAGAATTTCAGTTATGCTATTCACAATATACTTGTTTAATTATGAACTGCCAAAAGCCTCATCACGAAACTGAGGGGAAAAATAGTTTTCAATAGACCCGTGCACTTCTTGTTTTCAGAAATACGATTTGTTAGCCTAAAATACAGATGAAATGAAGGTGGGCACTGTTTCAATTAATTGGTTTTCAAGAGATCAAAAGTCACACACAAAGCCTAAGCAATTTACTTTGTTCTTAATGTGCATGTAATTGAATATAGAGGGTACAGTGTTTGCTAAAAGACAAGCTGACTGCTTGACTTAAATATGAATTTTACTGCAGGCTCTGTCCTTCAAAGAAACAGACACTGCAGTTCACACATTCTTAATTGAACATGTCAAAGAACTTCCTGATTTTGTTCACATCGCCTTTGGATAGACTAGAATGGCCATTATCGTTTGGTGAAATAAGAACTTCCCCTCCCGAATGGTAGACACTTCTTATATGTGTGCAATAAGTCAAAAGTGTTGCCAATAAAAAGAAAGATAGTTTGTATTCTGATATTACACAAATGTAGCATATCCTTATCAATTCAATAGTTCCTTAATTTGTTTTCAAGGTATTTGGCCACATTTTTCTTTCAAACCATTGCCTTGTAAATTCCCTCTGCACTGAATCACACAGAGTTCTACTGCAGTTATTTATATTGGTATCTGTACAACACAATGAGGATCTCATTGTTAATCAGTGACTTTTAGAACCATGAAGAATTTTCTCTGTTATATTACTTGTTGATATTATTTACTAATCCTGCATTGAAGACTGTGTATTTAGAGGATAAGGTTGCTTTCACATCATTGGTTGATGAAATATCTCTGTGAGGCATTCTACTCTTTCAGTTTACCTCTCAGAACTGATAGCTTCACACAACTGTTAATTAAAGGCTGACAATTTTATTGTTTATTAGAAATGTTTCTAACAGCCACAATTTGTTTAGTATTATTTTGTCAAAAAATCCTACTCATTAAAGCTCATAAGGGAAGCAAAAGAGACCGTATTGTCTCATGAGTTGGAATATTTTAAATTTGGAAGATGCTTGTACACTATCTAGCCAACTGGCCCTCAGTCTGGCAAGTGTACAACCTCAGACTGTATCTAAACCAGAGTGAATAATCACAGAAACCCCCTTAATGCCATCCTCAAAAGGCAGTGACAAACAGGTCCTACCATGGGCAGACTGCACTTTTCATGTTCCAGAAAGTAAGTAGACTGCTGTATCTTATGTGATTAACTGATGGCATTAGTAGTTACATAAATAATTAGCTAAACAGTACACAGAGCTAATGTTTCATCTCATCTTTGATTGGACTTGAATATTCTTATAACTCAAAGCTAAAATTACAACATTGTATTTGTTTAAGAATCTGGTTTATTCGTTCATCTATTTTTACTTTCATAGCATCCTGTTATACATTAGTACAGAAATGACTGTGATGCCACTTCAAGGGAGACTTCTAAATGAAAGCAGCCGGATGTAAGATGTCTTGGTCTGGTGACTCAGCTCTTCCCTAGTCTAAGAGCTGTTTGATCTCGGGTAAATCACAGGGATTCCAGAACTCCTACTCAACATCTCAACATATGTTGTAGGTAGTGACAAAAAAATTGTCCCCCTTCTGTGAAGGAACCATGGTCAAGTTGCCTGAGATGCACCGATGAATGATCTGGCTAATTTTCTGTTTTCCCTGTGCCTTTGTTCCCTTCAGGAAGCTCTGATTTCAAAGGCAGCGCATGGCAGACATGTCTCTGAAGAACTTTTGCACCTATAAGAGCATACCTGAAGAGCTGCTCTGCTTTTGACTACACGGATAAATTGAAATGATACCTCTCAAGAAATATTGGCAATCTATCGTGAATTACGAATTCTGTTTATACTGTATACATTATGAAAAAAATAAAATAAAATAAGTAAATATAAAAAACTCAATCCACACTGTTTATGAAGCCTTTAATGACAATTCCTACAGGTTAATACCTGTATTACAATAGGACCTCCTCTTGAAGAACAAGATTGATGCACTGAGCAGAGAAAATGGTAATACATGATTCAATGTTGGGCAGCAAAACTGTCCTTTGAGTGGCTGTAGAGGAACCGTATAAAGATGATGCACTGTCTGAAACCTGGACCTCTAGGTTGGTATGCAAGTGATTGTGGACGGTACCTTGGGGTGTGAAGGGTGGAAACGCTGGTACCCACAAGTCAATGGGTATGTGAAAGAAGAGATCTCTTGTGCCCTTGTGTCTGCATGTTTACATTTATACATTTATATTTATACTGTAGCTTGATTACCTTTAATAAAAAAAAAAAAAAAACATCAAGGGCAAATGGTTTTAGATGAGGAACAGGAAATAGTTCCTGGAGCTAAAATGTGATCTAATTGGGGATCTACTAATCTAATGACTGTACCTGAGGAGAAACTCCCGTGTGAGTAGAATGGATGAATTATCCTTAGATGGCAGCATATCTGCTGGGGAGTACAGTCCTGCAAATTGTACCTTGAGATTCTTCTCTCTGTTGCTTTTTCGACTGACCCAGTCGCTCGTGCAGATATTAATATCCTGCACCGCTGAGCACGCTCAGCAGAGGAATAAAAATATCTGACAGCAGCTATTTATAGAGCTGTGGGCAGACAGGGATACACAGGAACATGATCCTAGTTATTTTTGATCGTACCTCTTATGGAAATACTGTATCAGGGGATTGCAAATCCAACTGAGAAACAAAAACATGTGCATGCAAATGCTTCTTTTTATGGCTTGATAGGAAAAATCCAATGTTGGCAAAGTACATACAGAACAGATAGTGAAATGATTACTGTGTGGTCCATCATGCTTCCTGATTAATCTTTTCAGATCTATTCATAATAGATCAGTTCATAATCGGGTCCAGATTTAGAAAGACTCGAGACAGGTAGATAAGGTATTCCATTGTGTACTTTATCTAGAGGTCAGCTCACGTGTTGTGGCTCATGAAATTTGTGAGTGCACCGTGTGTTAAACTAATGTGCATAATGGGAGTGCTAATGCAGAAAATGGGGAGTCCCAGCTGACGCACCACAGAACTTTGAATTTGGGATGCATACTATGTCACAAGCTGAGGATATGGCAGAGATTCCTTAGCCCACCAGTCACTGGTGCTGACCTAGAAGGATATAAAGCACTTACCTTAGCTTAAGGACATTTTTGCTGTAATGTGTGTTTTGTACCAGACCTTTACAGACCAGTCACATTTGCCACGTTTGCCCCTTTTGCCTATTGATGGATCTGTTTGGTGAAAAAAAAACAGTGGGTTAGAAATTTGTTTGATTCCATATTGGTTACGTGCTATCCATTTGCCAAAATGACATACTGTATTTGTTGTTGTAGACATGTGTGACATGTCTTTGAACTGCAGTTCCCAAAATCCAGATTTGCTGCCGGAAATCATGTGCAGTAGTGTACTGTAATTCCAAAGAATATAGCTCTTTGAAGACAGATTGATTATTTTGTAAAATTTTGTCTGGGAGTGCCAAAACCAAAATCACAGAGGAATCTCAGCAAAAATCCTGAGCGTGCTCCGCTGCATGTGTCTTGGCCAGTGCAATGCTGCTAGGTCTCATTATAACTCCATGCAGGGAACCCCTACTCAATATTCAGAATTACAGACTACTTAAGCAGTGTTTAATTGCAAACATTGTTGCACTTTTTTGAACCATTGACTAGTGTCAGAAATAATCCCAAAAATGATCCCAGTTATCTGTGATTTTTTCATGATATAAAGCTATGGTTTGAAATAGTAAATCAGTATAGGGGACCTGGGTGTGAAAGAAAAATGGGGGTTGTCAGGCTACATCTTCTTATTTAGTGGGTTTATTTTCCTTTTCCAAAATGCATTCACTACAAAGTTCATTTGCAAATCCACCTCTCCGGGAGGGTGCAAGCAATGTAATACTTCCAGTTCATGTGGGTTTCACACAAGTGCAAACACATGGGCATTTGAAAGCTGGTGGTAAATTTGAAAGGTCTCTAAGCTGGGAGCACAATCTGTGCAAGATTCATACATGAGCACTGGAAACAGGTCAGCTTGACCTTGAATATGACTGGCTTTTCATCCGTGTCATGGTGTTGATAATAAAGTACAAAATTATTAATCCCCCTCTCATAGTATCACCCCTACAATCCAACCTTGACAAAGTGCAGTAGTGTGCGATAACCATGAATGATATTGAAGTCAGCAAGGGTGAGAATTGTTGGCACGACATTCCTGTTCTTCAGAGAGGAACCACAGTGAAGAGTGCTTATTTTGCACCATTTATCAAATCTGACATTTTAATAAGGGGTGGCTGAGATGGGATGATGCTTGCCGGTACCCAGCAAAAGCAGTTTTCACTTCCAAAGGGATTGTGTTTGGGAACTATCTAGCTTGAAACTGAGTTCTGGTAATTATCCAGGGAATGCTGTAGGCAAAAAATGATGCATTTAATTATGAAAAAAATCTTTTTGCAAAGTGTATTATGGAATTGAATGTGTTTATACCTGCCATTGATGGCCTGATGTGAAAATTATCAAACTCCCCCAAAATCCTCATACATTACTCATAAATAATGTATGATATATAGTCTTAAAGAATTACAAACAAATGAACAAACACAGATATTCAAAATTAATGAGAAAACATATATTCCTATTAATTATATATAAAATTTATAAATTTCATATAATTTCATATATATGCCTGGCCCCAGGTTATGTCATAGGATGCTAAATACATGTCTGTCACTGTTTGATAATAAGCACGTGACTTGAGGAAGTCTGACATTCTACCATAGAGACTGCAAGAAAAATAAAAACCTGAAGTGACTCCATAGACGAACTGGTGGGATATCCTGAATGCACATGTTTTTGAAATTCAAGCCTCTGGTGCAATTAGTTGTTTATTTACCCCCAGGGCAACTCTGGGCTCTAGTCTTTGAGAGAGGGCAATGCCCTTGCATGATGAATGGGGCTATTCCATTTAAGAAAGCAAGTGGCAACAATATATATATACAGGTATGTGTGTGTGTGTGTGTGTGTGTGTGTATGAAGACAAATAAGAGTTGTACTGTATGTACAGTCATTCATAAATAAATCATAAGCATGAGCCGAGAGTAATTTATGAATGTGACACTTTTGCTGACAGGGCCAATTGTGATTGATGTTTTTATGATGTTGTTTTGATGCATTGGATGAAGGTTTCACAATGTGCTGTGTACACAGAAAGTGCACATGCTATTTTCCGTCAGACTTGAGGACCTTAAATGGAGCTTGTTCCTAAGTTCAACCGCTGTGGTTCGGCAGCAGTGCAAGCCATGCAGAAGACAGACTCAGAGACGCCCAAATAATGACAAATGTTAACCTGTCACACAAGCTTGGCCAGCAGAATGTCTCAAGCAATTTTGCCTTTTTTGCAATAGGTAATAAAAATGCTGCCAGTGTACAAACACACCAAGTTAAGCACATGTGTAAATCATATATGTCATATATGTATATATTAACCATATGTCAGTCACATTTGTTAAAATAGCTCTGTATCTCAAGGTACTAATATCAATATGATGCAAACTTCACATACAACAAAAAATGCTATCCAGTGTTTCCTCTGGTATTTTAAGTGACTTGGCCCTGTAGCTTTTCATTTTAACAGCAGTGTGGCATAGTCGTAAGGCACAGGGCTTGTAACTGAAAGCTTTCTGGTTTGATTCCCCACTGGTCCACTGCTGTTGTACCCTTGGGCAAGGTGCTTAACCCACAGTTCCCTCAGTAAATATCCAGCTGTATAAATGAACAAAACTGTAAGTCGTATTGGATAAGAGCATCTGGTAACTGACAATTATGTAATGCAATGTAACATCTGAGCATGAACTTTCCCCGAGGTTCTTAGTGTTAAGTGGTCAGTGCTGCAAATAGGTATTGAGAAATAAGTAATTCATTGCAACAGAAGAACTCCCTTTCAAAAGGATTATGCTGATGCAAATTGTTTGGAAATTAACCAAACCATATTAATCACTCTTACAGTGTAACATAATATCACACCAACATTATCTTTAATTTCAAAAAGGTAAAACACAAGGCCAAGTGTCTTGACAGACTAGAGGAATGGGTAGCATTCATCTGAAATGGTAAGCATGCAAAAATGGATTCATACAAAATGGGATTCATTTTCATTGGGGGAGCTAATTAGGAAAATTATGCATTGAGAATATGTGACTTTTACCTGTTTATAACTATATCTGTAAGCTAGAAACATGTTTTTGTTGGACATATTGAAACATGAGTTTCAAACTCACATCTATACGTGTGAATAACTTTGCCTTTTTGTGTGGTGAAAGCGTTTTTGTTACAGATGTCATGTAACTTTGTGGGTTTGTGTGTATGTGCCCAGAAGGACATTTTTGGCCAAACAGCTCTAAAATTGTTAGTCTTGGTGACTTCTGAGAGGAAGTCACAAATTTAATTTAATTATTTAATTCTACAATCAAATAAGCAAAAAGTACATTGTAATGCAAGCTCAAAATTTAATTTAATTAATTTGCACCAACATTTTTCTATACATCATGAAATGCTTAACATAACACAGGATAACACAGGATTATATTTTATTCCTTAACTGTTGCAATCAGAACATTTGCATTCAAAGTGTTCACCATTAGAGGAAAGTGCAGCTTTCTGGAGCTCCCGGTGTCCTGCAGTGGATAGGGAGTAGCTGTCTGTCCCACTCTCCTGTGCAAAAGTGTCTCCCCCCTGAATTGAATGCTGTTCTCTCAGTGCCAACTGACTGCTTCCAATGAAAACAAACCAAAATACTTCATTCACAAAAATAAACAATGACTAATGACTATCTACATAACATAGGATAGTAGAACTGGACATGACAGACAATGTCAGTAGTTTCATCTATTTGCCATGCAAAAAGTAGTTGCAGTAAAGTCTGTCTCTCTAGCACTGTGCAAAATGGAGGCAATTAGATCATTCTGGGTTCTCTTTGTCATACTGGAAAATACAGCTGAAGATTCAGAATAGCAAGATGATCCATTAGTCATCATAAGGTCCTGTGTTAAATGGCCTTGCAGGATGAGCTCTGTACATGTAGACTTGAAGCTGGGCTTCCGGGTGGAGCTACACTCTTGTCATGATGTTGTTATCAGCCAGTCAGAGCCAGGCAAAGCATCCTATTAACCTCGATTGAAATCCATTTTTCTAATAGATTTCAATGGGAATCCTGGCTTCCATGGGCCGAACTGAACTGGTCAAGAGGGGATTTTAAGATGTTTGATCGTTGGTGCTATTTCACCAAACATTTCATGTCAGAACAATGTCTGTAATAGCATGGAATGCTACTTTATATTTTCACATTTTTAACTATGCAACAAGAAATTTGCAGAAGAAGATATTTAATGGACCTGTTCTTGAAAAAGCTGCACTGTGCCGTCACTACGGTTGAGTATGTGCTCTGACTGCCATATAAATGAGCCTGGCTCTTTCGTGCTGCGGTCAAGCTACAGGTTTGGCACCCCGTAGACCCGGGTTCGAGGCTGGGTGGGGTGACCGCTCTCTCCCTTTGCTACAAGTGGTGTCAGCTGTAGGATGGCTGGCTGCGAGGTCATTGGAGGCATGCCCAGTGCCTGAGCTGTATGAGGGGACCCCCAGGTTAGGTTGACCCCAGTGTGAGGCACCCCAGAGATGGGTGAAGCACAAGTGAGTGGGGCACCCTGGGATGGGAGAAGTATGGTGGGGATGCGCGAGGGACGCTTCTGCGCATGAAGCGCATGGGTGCGCTTCCCGAAGGGGAGGGCAGTGTGACCAAGTGCCGTCACCACGGTTGAGTATGTGCTCTGACTGCCGTACCAACGAGCCTGGCTCTTTGGCGTTGCGGTCAAGCTGCAGTTTGGCACCCCGTAGACCCGGCTTCAAGGCCAGGTGGAGTGACTGCTCTCTCCCTTCACTACATGCACATAAAATGCAGAAATGTGCAAAATGGCAATACAACATCAGGCTGAGTTTCATTCCTTGTTTCTTCATAAGCCATGGCATGCAAAAAATAATTTACATGTGACTATGATTTGTTCATTTATTACATGTATGTTTACATATCCTAATATGGGCCATTTTGATATGTAACTGACTTTCTTTGAAACAAACATACATTTACACATGCACTTGTACAATGTACATTGGGATGTAAATGGCCACAACTGATGCAGAGATGCATTCACGTGTTCATCTTTATACTTTGATAGCCTAGTCATTAAGTAGGACTACAGGACAGGAGAAGTGCAAGGCATGCAGGGATGGAGTCCAAGGTTTCTGTAATGTTTTATCCGCAGCATCAATTTGCAGTTGTGATTTATGCGAATTATTGGTACAAGAAGTAGATTGTCAGGTCAGATAGTTTAAAGTGAGAATCCTAAATGGAGAGAGGTTTGGGATGTTTGCTTTGTATCAAGTACTTCAGCTGCATTGCTCCCATGAACCCTGAACAAAGGGGGTGATGGTAGGTGAGGGGTGCTTCCCCAGAAGTAGTTTTGCCTGTCACCTCCACAGTCATGGGAGCAGCGACGCTGAACACTGTGTTTCTGACAGGCCTTGATCTTTGGCTGTCACTGCTGGTGGCGGGGGTGGGGGCGGAGGTGGCGCTCTCCTGCATGCGACTGCCATCACATGTGCTTCCCCCCACCACCCCCTTTGCTCTGGCTCGTCTGCTCACCTGTTCGTCGCCATGGGAACAGCCAGGGGCAGGCAGACTTTGCACCACTCTCAGTCTCAGAGCAGGGATTACTACAGGCCCTGTTCGTCTGTCCCCGTCTCCCCTCTCCCTTCTCAACCCTCTTCCCAGCATTCAACAGTAATAAACAAATTGGTTTCATTTGATTTTTGAGCACACCGCTAGTAGTACATCAGTCCAGCATCACAGCACTTTGTCTTTGACCAGATGATGGTTGTTTAATCTGTTAAAGTTGGATTTTCTGTCAACGAGGGGCATGTCATTACTTCAGAAGTCAGAAAATCCATTATTTATTGGTCACTTAAACCTGTCATTGTATGTCCTGTCTGGGTAATTACAATGATATGAAGCTACCCATAAATAATATTGATTTATAAACGTACACAATAGGTGTGCAGTATTGAACTGAGTAATAAATTAGTGCATTGGTGACGGCAAAAACAAAAACACCTAGAATGCTGAATTTGTCAGGCTGACAGTACAACAGCTTAACACACTACAAAACACATCATTATATGTAGTGTATATCTTCATAATGTGGATGGTCTTAGAAATTTGTGTGAGAACTACACTGTTTCATGAAAGCAGTGGCTGAGTCCACGTGCACCATTTTTCAGTTCAACATATTTGGCTTTGTAAATCAGCAATGTGAGACACGAACGTTACTGGATCACACTAGATGACTGGTTAAAAAAAACACACACATGCGGTCTTTGTGCACTCTCCACATGGAAGTGCCTGATCATTTGCATTCCTGAGAGAGTGAATAAAAAGCTTTTCCTCTTTGTGTGTCTAAAAGGCAATCAGGGCTCGTGTCCCATGTCTGCACAGGAGCTGAAAACACTTCCACTGCCCAGCACCATGGTAGTCTTGAATTGACTATTCACTTTCCAAAAAAGGGAGTTTTATTATGCTCTGTGTTTATTGCACTGACGCATCAATAGCAAGATGTTCCAAACTTTATCTCACCAGTTGCACGCCTCGTTCTTTTGTGTTTTGCCAGCTGCCTGGAGAGGTGGAGTGGAGAGGGACAGGAGGGAAAGGAGGGGGAGGGTGGGGTGGGGTTTAGTTTTGGGTGTCTTTCCTGCCAGAGGGAACTGGAGGGTCAGCTCCCGGGACCTGCAACCACCCCCATCCCTCCTGCCTAGAGCTGTAGGTTCTGGAAGCGGTGAGTGAGAGCTGGTTCCCGGGGGAAGGGGAGGGGGTAGTCAGTTTAGCCCTCCACAACATCAGCATGTGAGTGTGTGCAGCAGGCAGCCAGGCAGGCAGGAGCTTACATAAACACTCCTCCTCTCCCAGCAGAAGACTGCCTCACATGGAGGGGCATGTGACAGAGGCTGGCCCCTGCCATGCAGAGTCCAACATGCCCTGGACCCTCAGATCTGCCTGCCTGGTCTCATCCTCCTCTCCCCCACCAGCCCTGCTCCCCTTGTCCGAGAGAGAATGAGAACAGCGCCGGGGCGCTGACACAGACAGAGTGGGGGGCAGAGGTTCAGCGTCTGAGTTGCAGTCTATTCACACCAGCCCGGATTCAGCTACACTTCACTCCGACTGGCGCTTTCATTGTGTTTACAAACACTCCTGGAATACCCAGGTGTGGAGACAAGGTATTTAGGTAGACTTTCGGATAGGATTGCAACCAAGGCCAAGTGTGACGCTGTGGAATGAAAAATGTTCAACCACACCTTCCACAAACAAAAGGTGAAGTCTTTATTAAGGTACAGTGACTAAAACTGCAAAAAGCAAATTGTCCAATCAGAATTCTTATTTCACTTTCATGGGACTTATTGCAATTATTTAGTCTCCTTCAGGTTTTCACGTTTTGTGTTCTAGCTGTTTTCCACCCAGACGGCTGTAAATGGTGTGACACTCTCAGTGTGATTCTCCGTTACGCTGTATTAACAGCTGGCATGCAGGAGCGGAGTGAGGGGCGGCTGACCTCTGGCAATGCTGGAATGGGTGCGGGGTGAGATGTACCTCACAAAATTCAGTGGAAATGCAAACCACCCCCTTGAATGACCTCGAGCCTACCCAGTGAGTTCCACCTACGTATGAAACTGGCCAGCAAAAGTGAGGCATTACAGCCCTGATTCGACATCATGTTTCTCATCTCCTCACATTTAACTCAGTCTCAAAACTCACACCTCACTGCTGTTAAATATTGCCATTTGAGGTTTGTTTCTATTTGATTGTTAACAACTTCACCTTGTGAGTTTAAAAACTATTTGTTTTAGATTTGCTTTTAGCAATGGTTTCACACAATAATCTCTCCTATCTTATCACCGTGTGTCTTCGAGGGTGTTCATTTTGGCATTTTGACAAATTCACATGGTTTTACTTTCAGACCCGCTTTAGACGAGATGATAACATTATTTTCTTCATTTATATAATACAGTTGCACTACTATTTCCTCCCACTGGAGGCAGTGATATCTTGGCTCAGACAGGCTCATTGCATGCTCAGAAATAGGCTTCTGTATTTTTTTTTCTTGCTGGAAGATTTCCTGGGAATTTCTCCCACTTGCCAAAGAGTCTCCTGGCACTGTATGATAATGCATAGACTGTACTTTACCCTAGTTCTCCCTAGCCTGTCTGTATGATAGAGCAAGGCAGCAGACAGATTCTCACTGCACAGTACACTATGAACTAGACGGATTATCTGTGTCAGAGGCAGTGATCTAGACAGATAATCTGTTTTTGGCACAAGTGTATTGCAGGTTTTCCTGCCGTTGTTTGCTCCCTGGAGGCGGGAGAAAAAAAGAGAAATGACTGAGATTCCACTCATGATTTACAGATGATTCTGTGTATCTTTTTTTCTTGTGCTTTTCGCACACATGGGAAGCATTCAGTCCTGATGAACTGCTGGGGATGGAACTCCTGTAATGCACCCGTGGAATGTGCTTTGAATGCTAATAAGTGTATTTTGCAGCAGCTCATGACTGCTGAAGCCAGCTCGGAAAAGACTGTCTTTGGACAGCTAGTCGTGCTCTGTGAAATGGTCTTCACCAGACATACGCTAACCCACTCTTGGAGAACCACAATGTCTTCACAGACTTCCAATCTGTCTTAAGTTACCAGTTCCATGAATATATGGTCAGTCCGGTTAATTAAGATGTATGATTGATCCCATTAGCGTGAATGGATTTGATGATATAAAGACAGAGAAACTGATATAAAGACAGTGATACAAAGGCAGGAGCTCCTGTGCACAACAGCTTGGTATTATGGAGACAGATGTTGTGGACAGCGTCTTAGAGATGGTGCACTTGACAGCTGGCAGCATCCTGCAATATGGCCTCCACGGGCTCATAGTTAGTAAGTGAGGGTAAAAGCAATCCTTCATTAATGGATGCTTACTTTAATGTGGAGTTTAATTTTTTTTACAACAACAATAACAACAAAAACAACAACAAAATGCTGTTCTCTGCTTCCACTCAGGCAGATGGTAATATTGGAATTTTGAAAATGGTTTGACATTACATTGCATTATTACTGTTTTCTGACAGGACAACACACAATTGTTTATATCCCATCTCTGTGTGTAAACCTTTGGTAGGGTATTACAGTATATTTGTGTGTTTTTTTATTTGTGTGGGATTACCGCTGACTGCTATGCCATATAGTTGGGAGATTACCACAGCAGTTCAGACCTAATTTAACAACCGGTGGGCTATTATCCGCAAACCTGCGGTGTGGATTGGATGAAAACATATTTGTCATTTTTGAGTTTTGGAATGTCTTCAACTGATAGGTCTCCCTAAAGTGGTTTTGCTGTGCTCTAGTGAGGGGCAACAGCTGGTCTCTGACACAAATAGTTGTGTCAGCCTATTTGTACCATTCATAAATGTTCAAATCAAAATGGAAAACAATACCTGTTGGGTTTAATTTCCCCTATTTTGTGTTGTAGAGAGTTTTGTGGAAACAACTAATTTATCATGTCCTCCAAAGCATTGAATCAACTGAAATGATGTGTGATTATTGAAGGTTAAAAGGTTTAAAAAGTATAGGGTGGGTAATGCAGCATAGTGGTAAGGTGCAGCACTTGTAACCAGAAGGTTACTGGTTTGATTCCATACTGGGGCATTGCTACTGAACCCTTGGGCAAGGTACTTAACCCACAATTGCCTCTGCTGTATAAATGGACAACATGTAAAAATTCTAACATTTGTAAGTTGCTCTGGATGAGAGTTTCTCCTAAATGACAATAATGTAATGTAGTTTATGAAATGAAGTGAAAAATGCATGACACAAGGGAAACTGGCAGTATTTTTCACCACATACATTTTCCCTGGCGCTATATTAAAGGATCTTTTTCAAAATCAAGGAATCTTGACCGGGAAAAAACACCTACAATATATTACCTCAAAAGCAGCTGCCCTTCACTATATGCCTATTCTATCTGATTCACACCTACCAGAGAGTGAAATGATCATATCTTTCACCTCCTGGTCAGATTTAGATGTAGATAATGGGCAGACTTGTGAATGACAATGCTTATTGGAGTGTTTCTCCTAATGACATATGCACAGAAGTGGCCTCACCTTTCAAACAGGGAATTAGGCTGGCATCTCAAAAGCTAATACTGGCATAAATCTTGTGAGAGGAGGAAATAGTGATATTTGGTCAAAGAGCATAAAAAAATGAGAGAAAAAGAGAGAGAGAGAGAGAGAGGGAGAGAGAGGTGTCTTCTTGGATAATCCCAACAATTATCCTGACACATTTTGTGTTTGGGGAAAGGGTGATATGAGCGATGTCATTTAAAGAATAATAATTACTTTGGTTTTGGCAGTAGAACAACCCACACAGCATGACAGTGATAGGTTCAATCAGAGGAGGTCAACCTACTGTGATCTGAAACAGAGAAATGTCTAATTATTTTAATACTAATAATACAGCATCAGATAAATAAGAACACATTCTGAGCAGAAATGTATTTCACTAACTGCATGCACTGTGCCCTCTATTTCTATCCTTGTTTTTGTCCAGTTCACACTTCCACTCTGAAAGCCAAAATTTTCTGACCACAGAGACAAGTCCTGATGACTTGGTTGTGACCCGGTTGTGCTGTATCATATCACACAGACTACTGCTTTTGTATTTCTTGCCACCAGCATTGGTCTGCCCACCTTCTCCCAAATTTCTAAAACTGACTATGTCCACTTGCGTTCAGGCAGATGTTGCGCATTCAGAATTAGTCTAGAAAAGTAAGTTTTGCTATAGTGCCTTGGTCAGCACAGAAAGCCAAGAAGTGATTCGTACAAAATACGAACGTTGATCATAGGACATAGTCATAGGACTTCCCTAGGGGGTAAGCGGCTCCCACCTGAGGGAGTTGTTCAGGAATGCACCAAGTCAACAAGACACTGCTGGTGTCAGTCCTCGCTGGGGTCACCACAAGTTTCAGATAAGGCCAAATGATTACATAACACTGCTGGCCACACCACGTGGGAGTAGGCTTGAGGAAGTTGAAGTCTTCAGAGTGAGAACAACAGGCCTGGTGTTGCAGTGTGATGCCTTCTTACCTTCTTTCAGTTATCACTGAATTCACATGAAGGGGTCAGCTTTTATTCCTCCGAGGAGACATATGGCCTTTTTAAATGTAAACAATATGGTTCTGCATGATCCAGACACAGCAGTATACAGCAAAGCAGCTCCAAAGCTTTCACAGAGACATGACGTGTTCTGTCTAGTCAGGTAAGATTATGTCTTAAATGATGATTTCTGATGCGGGGCAAGAATGGGCTTTGTAGAACAGTGAGTTAAAAAGACACCTGACGTTGAGCAGCTCCTGAAGTGCCTTGCTCTGGATGTGTTTATTTTCTGAGCACTTAAGGCACTGAGGTTGTTTTGCACATACTGCTCTGTCCACACTTTCCCCCTGGGGAATGTTGTAACATACACATAAGTTATATAACACCTAATAAGTAAAACAACATTCCTTAACATGCCAACCAATGTCTTACAAGAAACCTTCCAACAGGGAAGTTTAGACTTTACACTGGACTGCAGTTGTGCATATCTAGGCCTGCAATCACAGAAAGGTGCAGAAATGAACCACTCTTTTCATTTAGTGAAATCAGAGGGAAATTTGCTCCAATGATCCTTATGTGGAAATCTTAGTTGAATTTTTGTTAATCTCCATGCAGTATGTGTATGGAGGCACCCACAGCTCTTCACAATGTATGTGCTCCTGACCATCACAGTTTTAAATTTGTGATTCTTTACCCATGATTCATTTATGTATCTTCAGTCTTGTATGTGGATGGGGTTATCTATAGGTGGCACTGGAACATGGGCTCTGCATGCCCTCAAGGTCTTCAGCAGTGACCTCTAGCAATGCGTTTCTGACACATCCTACCACACTGCTAACAGCACATTGTACTACGGACTTTCTGTTTTTATCTCTTGTCTGCTCAGACCCAGTTTCTGTTCACTGCAACACACAGAGACGCACACACAGACACATGCACACATACACCCACAGAGACACGCATGTGTACATACACATGCACGTACGCACGTTTACTCAAGCATGTGCTCACACACACAGACACACACACACACACACACACACACACACACACACACACACACACACACTCACACACAAACTTTTCTATTGGACTGCAGAGTCACCTACTACACGATTATATCAGAGCTCTACTTAAAATCAAATATTTAAGGTAACCTTGACTCCTCTTCACACTAAAGAGAACTAGTTTGAAGAGGCCAGTTTATTTGTCTTTTTTCTTCTGAATGGAAAGAAATTTATTTTTGAAGCAGTATTTTTGGATCTGTACACAGGGTAAGTGGAAAAAAGAACAGCTTGTTCAAGACTGGTTATTTTCATTTTCATCTGACATGAATGAAAGCCACAACCCACATGTCCTTGTGCAGACGGCATATGCAGAAATAGGCCTGCAAAGATGGCCTTGATATGGCAGGTTTATAATGAAATGTAGCAGATAATTTGGCCAATCAGATACTTTCCACAAAAAACTAAAGACAAGATGTGCTTTATTATTCATTTGAATAAAAGATAAATCTCAGTTTACGGAATGCCAATTTACTAAAAAAAAAATTGGTATGCTTCTGTAGAGCCACTGTGATTGTTTGTAATAACTTTACTCCCAATGGTCTTTCATGCCAAGATGCATGCAGCCCAACCATATAAACCCATATAATGTATTTTAAATATTAGCTACAGTGGGAAAATATCCAGAATTAGGCATAATAGGTTATTCTGAGTTGCTGTGCACAAAACCTGTCTACAGACCTATAGAGCAGTAGTTGAAGAGTAGTCAACACTGTTAGGGTAATCGCACCAAAATAAGGATCAAAATAACACATGCAAATTCTTTATTGATTAATTTCACAATACTCTCATTCACCACTATAACAAGTCTCAGAGGGATGGATTGTTCCAGTATTCCAGTAAACAGTGTTGGTACATGTAACATGGGATTGCTGTCCTGCATGGTGCCCTTATATACAAATGTTTGTTATATAATATATTCCTTGCTGTCATACCAAAACCTGGCAGCAAGAAAGCATTCACATTGATCAGTAGAAAAGTGAATTCTAGCAACAAAGATTCTCATGCCTGCCAAAATAACACTGCATTCCTTGTAACGGTGATTACTTGATGAAGAAACCTTGGTGAACGAGGGCGATCATTTCTATTCCTGTTTGCACCCCTGATATCTGACTGATGGTATCTTAGAATACACTTGATTGGGGTCTGGATGCAAATGAAAGGCTTTTTTTCCAGTCAAATGAAAGTCAAATGTCTCTGTATGTTCAGTGTTAACAGTGATAATTATTCACACATTATTACTGGTGCCCTGGCTGGTTGTTACTTGCCCGCACAGCTCATTTTTCATAAAAAAATAAAGAAGCGACTTCAGTGAGCTTGATTTAGCTGCAGACACCCCCACCCTCCCCCAAGTGCTGTATTCAGGCAAAGGGATCCACTCTCAAAGTACTGCAGCCAAAATAAGTTCCTTCATTTCTTGGACCAAGATGAATATTTTGGATGTTTCCACATGCTATAATTTTGTGCTGTCATTCTGTGACAAAGCTAAGATTGTACTGAGAATGATATTATTGGAAGGAATACAAGGAATGCTGTCTCAACCAATACTTTTATAAATGACACCTAGTGGCACAGCACTACTTTGTTAAAACCACTTAGAGTGCTTACTTATAAAATATATATGATCCATAAAATATTTTCTGCAGAAAATGAGTACATGCTAGGCCTTCATCTAAATCCCTAAAAACCCCTTATATAACCTGCATAATGTAAGAACAAAGCTGTCACCTATTACATCTGTGAAGTAAAATGATCCTCTAGTGTTCTGTCCCTGCAACAGCACATAGACACAAGGGGAATTTAAGTATATTATCCTATTGTTGGAGAGTAGCAACAACAAATCAGAGTAATGAGAATATACAGGTAAAATGCATTCCTGTCTTTGTCTTGTGCAATATATTTATATCTTTTACACTTCAACACATACAAAGCCTTGTCACATACAAATATCTTATTTCCCCCCCCCAAAAAAACCCAATTGAGACGTCCACTTTCATTCTATTAAAAATATATATACACAGGCTCAGTGCCAGGAGAAAATACAGAGTGGTGCAATTCCAATCCACATGGGTGGGGGGAGGGCACAGAAAGTCATAAATACTATGTAGACATCGGGAAATAAGGAGACAATGGGGGAACAGAAGCTGTTTGGGACTGCAGTTCACCTCCACAGTTCCGGGCCTGTATATACATGCATATAAACATAAAGACAAAAGTAAACAGATACATGCTTATAGACCAATGGCAGGTGGTGGGCTCTAAACCTGAAAAGTTTGGTGGTGGTAAATAAAATCAACAAACGTTTGGTCAAATCACGCCAAAACCGTTCTGAGGGGAGGATATTAGTTAGTTCTACAATCAATTAGGCAAGTAATGCAATACAATACAAACTCATTGCTTACCATTCAAATCAAATCAAACTGAATGAATTTGGATAAACATTTTCCCATAGTGAAATGCTTAACATCCATGCGAGCAAGACCAGAATGATGGTGGCAAGAAAAAGACTCTTCCACCAAGGACAAACATGGAAAGCAACACAGTTGCTTCTCATTTGAACACAAAATATCTTTTACTCCTTAAACTATTGCAATCTGAAAATTTGAGAAGCATTCAAAGTGTTTCCCATTTGAGGACAGTGCAACGTTCTGGAGCTTCCTATGTCCTGCTGTGGATATGGAGTAGCAGTCAATCCCACTCTCGTGTGCAAGGGTATCTCTCCTGAATTGAATGCTGTTCTCTTAGTGCCAACTGCCTGCTGCCAATGAAAACAAATACTGTACATAAGCCATGAAACCAAATGAGTAAACACTAAGAATCATGACCATCCAAAACATCAAAAACCCATGAAATGTTCTTGGATGATTCCCATAACATCTACATAACATATTTGCCATGCAAAAAAGGAGCTGCGATAACTTTGGTCTCTCTAGCACAATATCAAAAGGTAATTAAATATATTCTGGGTTGTTTCTGACATACCAGAAAACACAGATCCAAAGTGATTCAGAATGCCCAGCTGTCTGAATTTGGGATACGATCCACCAGTCAACACAAGGTCCTGTGTTAAATTCCCTTGCAGGACAAGACCTGTAAAAGTGGAGCTGGGCTTTCGGGCCAATAAGAATAAGAATAAGAATAAGAATAAGAATAAGAATAAGAATAAGAATAAGAATAAGAATAAGAATAAGAATAAGAATAAGAATAAGAATAAGAATAAGAATAAGAATAATGTTACTGTCCAGTCAGAGCTAGAAAAAGCATTTCATTGTCTTCAAGTGAAGCCCATTTTTCTAATAGACTTCAACGGTAAGCCTGGCTTCCATGGGCCGACTTGAACCGGAAAAGAGGGGATTTTAAGATGTTCGATAGTTGCTGCTATTTTGCCAAATATTTCAAGTCAAAATGACGACTGTAAGCACATGCAATGATGGTAAATATTTACACATTTAAACAAGACACATTTAAACATTATGTAACAAGAAAAAAATGTATCTGAAAACAAAATGTTTTTGTTAATTTTTAGATGAGACTTGGCTCCCCTTTCCTCCTCAGAGCAGCTTCCACTGATACAGACATACATGCGCAGACATACATTTAATTTTCTCGTCACAAATGAGTGAGTGGGAAACAGCCCCTATTATCTCTCAGATTACTAGTAGAGCCTTTTGGTGAACTGCTGTCTTGTTCTTTTATTGGCTTGACCTACTCTGTCATTTATAGATGACCCAGTAGTACAGAAAATTCACATGTTAAATTTTTAGGCTCATTCATGAACATTATCATTATTTAAAGAATTAGTTTTTTTCATGAGGAATTAGGCTTAAAATATCAAAGTGGCATACCCTGGTTATTCATTTTGCCCCCACTACAGTTATTTATGAGCAAGGCTGTAATTTTATCATGTTACAATCAGAAGTTAATATATAAATTGTTATAATGGTTACAATGTTAATATATAAATTCATAGATATAGCTTCATAATGCTGGATGAAAGAATAATATGTGAGTGGGAAAGAAAACAGAAATTACTTTTTTAATTTAACTGGGCAGTTAAAGATAGATAAAAATAGGCCTGTCTTTCTTGCTGACAAAGGGTAATGGTGTACCTTATTGGCTCACTTTTGACTGATTGGTCAGTAAGTTTATCTCTAACTGGAGTCTACTGAGAAAGGCCTGCAATGAGATGTAGGATTAAGAATACACACAAACTACACAAACAGGTGGAAGATTTCTACGACACATAGTTACATTTTTGAGCAAAAAGAGCTTTGTGCAAAGATGCCTGCTGGTTGGGCAGGGCAGAATCTTTTAGTGACTCAACTGATGACTTGTTGGTTGAGAGTCCATCATGAAAATAGCCATAAAATTGAAACTAATATGATTTTTTTGGCTGTGACCAGTTGTAAAAAATGCCATTGTCATATTTTGACCTTACTATATATGTATAGTTGACATTAATACTTAACATCTGTGATATTATTCCTGTATTTGAAGACAATCTTCTAAAATTGCTTAAGGTAGTTATTTCAGTTATTCCAGGTCCTTAAAAAAGTTAGATCAAGCGTGCTTGTGAACTGCTCAGCTTTCAGGAGTCTAAAGATATAATTGTCAATGATAACATTTACATAATTATTATAGTCGATGTGAAAACAGTGGCTGTAGATGCCATTGAATTGCATGAAGTGTTTATTTGTCTTTGATGTTAAATTAAACATCTACATTTGAATGATATATTTCTAATTGTCTGCATACTGTGTGAGACTTTCTGTGACTTTTCTGTTAAAATTGTAGCCTCAATCATAGCAAAGCACCTCAGATAAAATACCATGCCCAGATCCTAAGATTAAATTGAACCCAAACCATACCCTTAGCCCTTACACTAACAGGCTGGACTTCATTTAAGCTTCGGTGACTGCCAAAGACCAATTTTGATTATAATGAAGTCAAATTCTTATAATGCGCAATATATATGTGCCATACATGACCACCTAAAAATGAAAACTGCCTCAGTAAAAATAATATTTGTAAGTAAGTATAAAGAAATTAAATAACCATTTAAAAAATCACAATTGGCTGTGTTGAAATCTAAAGATCTGAAAACCAGCTCAGGGCACAGCACTACTGTTTCCCTCCCACATAGTCCCAAGAAACAAGTCTAATTACTGATTGATTCAAGTGTTTCAAATGATTCTTACCAACATCTCTCACACTGCAGTTAATGATACTTCCTTGAAGCTGGATTCCCATCAGAATATGAAATGAACAGTGAAAAGCAATTCCCTCCCTCCCTCCCCCAAAGCTCTGAACATGGAATCATAATATCCTGTGCTACGTACTGTGCTGTCGTCACAACTGTGATGCATGGTCATTTGTATCTATTCATACAGAGAATTCTCCAGCAAAAATAAATACTCAAGCCCAATAACCGAGGAGGATTTTTATTAGAAGGCCAGTTGATGTTCATCTGATCAAGCTCCTCTGTTTGAGAACCTGCTTTTATGGGATTTTCACTGCTAGCTTGCTGCTAACGCCACCAGACAGATCATCTCAAAGACCTTGATAATGTGGAGAAGAGAAATGTGTGCCCCACCCAAGCTGTAATCTGGCATCTGAATCTGGATGGTGGTTAGTACACTGAGCTCTCGGTGCAGGGCTGAATGCATCAGATGGGTGTCACAGGAAGTGCTATTTTCCTTTCTGCCGTTTCAGAAAAGGCACAAGTGGAGAAAAGGGGCCCCACCTACACCCTCAGCTTTAATGATGTGTGAATCGAGAGGTGACATTTCACTTGGTATGCAGTTCAAGATGTGCAATATGGTTCAAACCTATTTACCGTGACCTCTTTTTTCTGTGTTGTTGTTTTTTTCTTTTTTTCAAATGGAACAATGACAACATATCTACTTTCTGACAACAGCTCAGACAGGCTCGATATCGAATGACATTATTAATGTTAGTTGGCGATCATCTCGTCTGCCCTTCCTCCCTCAGCTGCCAACGCGATTACGGCCTTTATCAGCTCTGGCCTGTCATAGGAGCGAGTTGGGTTCCAGGGAAACAACATAATCTGAAGTAATCCAGCCTTTTGCAGGTCTTTTGGAGGCCGTTATATTCACATCTGATTGATGGGCGATGCAGACATTGGTAGACAAATCGTTCCAGCGCTCCGGCTCAAGCTTTAAATATGCCGTGACCTACTTCTGAACTGGAGAGGACTCAATACAGTCTTTGCAAATTAGATTCCTGCCTTGAAAAATGAAAAAAGTAAGCATCACGGCACGAGGCGATAGCATGGTGGAAGTCCACAAGGAATTACAGGGCGGGCAATGAGGATTCTTGACCAAACTGATACATCTGTCTCGCCCTCTCTGTTTCTGCATTCTTTAAGGCACTGCAGTATTCCCTTACTGTAATCTCTAACAAAATGTACTGTGCCAAAATGTTACAGCACATGCTTTATAGGGGTGTAATGCATACATTTTCTTTTCTGTTCATTACGCCTTTGTATTCATTAACTTCAGCAGCTGTTAAATTTGTGATGTTGTTTAATACAGTAAGAAAAGTAGAAGGTGTTGTCATTACAGTGCGGCTACATTCAAATGACGGACAAAGTAATAATTTGTTAACAGGAATGCGTACTTTAATTGTTACTCGTTAGCGGCTACATGAGTGATCAGGAGTGATAGCATAATATCAGGATCGAAACATGTAATATTGTTTTCATATCTAAACTGCTGCTCAAAATACACAGAGCTCATTTCAAGCCACAAAGGTGAAAGGAGGCAAGTGTAATTGTTAGTAGTTAATAGCTGTAATGAAGTTAATAAAAGTATGAGGTTATATTAAGAAAATGTGTGGCCTAAAACGTCTATCTTCACATGAGCAAAATAAACCCTGGGAAACCTAGAGCCCTGCTGTGGGTAATGTGTAGTTTTCATCACATTTTGCCTCAGTGAAACTGTTCTCTACCCAGTAGCCCTTCAACCAGTCATGCTGTGAGTGTCTATACTGCACAGCTCCTGAAGGCTCTAATTGCCTTCTCTCTCCTGTAGGAGAACAAAGTTGCATGTTATGCGATTGAGAGACAAGTCTATTTTGAGGGTCTGCAACCACTTTTTAATGCTCCTAGACAGAAACGAGAGGCCTGGAGAACTGTTGTGTTGCCTATTTCAATAGGCATCACAACAATAATGCCTTTACTGAGTCTCAGTGAGGCTCCATTGTAACCACAAGAGCATCAATGGTCTTTTTACTTATATTTATTTTGTGAAATACTGAGTAAAAACATTTTCTTTGACATGCAATTTCATAGACCTGAGGGTGGCATGGTTCATTCATGCGCAAACTAAACATTTTAGTTAAACTTAACCAGTACAAGGGCACAACAGCGCACAACGCAGAAACAAAATTTTGCTTCACTCTGGAAAATGATTAAACAGATAGACAGGTCTGGTGCACTGATTGAGATATGTAAAGTCAGATTATAACTAAAAATGAAGGTTTAACATGAAACAAACAGAGTGAATTAGCATTTTAAAAATGGTGAGCTCATTGTCACTCATTATCAGCATTATCGGTGTCAGCCACGGTACGGAAACTGAAATTAACTCCAAATTAACTTAACAAATTAACTTAACATGCCACCGTCATTCTGCATATTGACCTGCAGCAATATAAGCTTTCAGAAAGCTTTCTTCAAAATATTGGCCACTTAAGTGCCCACAGCCTTTGGGGGACATAGAGGACAGAGGTCAGCAGCATGTCTGGAACAGCATGCACTAGACATTAGGGTGCACAGCACAGCATGTCGTGTCAGCTGGGTGCAGACCTTATGCTTGTGTCTACTACACAGAGCTGTTTTTGCTTTATGGTTCAATGGTTCTGTGTTTAATTGTTTCAGTCTTACCCAGCTGCACATCATCATTGTCGTGAACAACACTGGCCCTCTTGGCATGCACCAGCTCCAGCCTGTCAGTGTGATGACAGACATTAAGATCATGCGTTTGTAAGATTATTTCAACTATCACCTTAATGTAATATCGGAATCTGCGAGCCAACTGAGAGTAGAAATTTATACCATGAGTCCCATCCTGTTGAAAAGCAATCAATAGCTTCCTCAATGAAAGAAGTACATTGATGTAGGGCCAAGTCTAAGAAATCTAGATTTTTGTATTTTGGATTTTAAATTTCACTTCCCATATATATAAAATAAGATTATTCTTGAGTGTGGATTTTTAAAAAAATTACTACATGACTACATGACTGTTATAAAATGTAGGGAATAATTAATCGTGTTAAATTTTATCCTATAAAATTGTGAATTTTTAAAAGATAGTTAACATTAAAAGTGTCAAGGCAACTCTGTCTGATAGTAGCCATGGAAACTGTGACATCATTACAGACAAAGTGATGCATGAAAATTCAAATAGCAGGGGACTGGTTGCTAGGCGACCTGAACTCAGGGAAGTCATTGGGCAGACAGCCAAAATGATCAGAGTGAATACAGTGTACTTGATTGTAGTATAACATGTTTGTTATTTTTCTTATCCTCACTCATTTTTTTATTTCAATGGTAATTGCTGGTAAAATCATGCACATTATGAAATTATTCAACAATTTACATGGCAATTCACATGATAACTACATCAGTTATTTCTGTCCAAATTGTATATGCCATTATCTATCATTATTATTTTATCACTTGATGAATTCTCAGAGAAAAGTACTATCACAATAAATTATTTGAGTGCAAGTGTTCCTCAGTCCTTTGTGGTTTTAAACCACCACATTTAACAAATACAACAATAGAGGAACATGCAATGAGGCTGGGTTGCAGCTAAGTGGGAATGAGGATCCCTTCTTCTACAAAACCTGATCAATTCAATTGCATATTCCTCAAAACAGCTTTGTTGTCACTAAGTGTCATTCACATTGGTGATACAGCTTTGGTTGAAAAGAGTGTCACGATCTATCTCCCTCTAAATTTTGGTGTATGTGAGTGAGTGTGGTCGAGCATAACCCCTGTCACCCCTCATCTCCGGGCTGAATGGCACAGGGCGACTGTGAGGGGTCTGGAGAGATAAAGCTGGGGTAATTAATGATCCCAGCCGTGCATCCTCCTGAAACAGTGCATCGTGGGATTATGTCAGAGGGCAGATGCTGTGACTCAGAATGAGGTCATCCACTGAGAGGCTGTGTGGGATCGTTGTTCTGATCTCCTGTGGAGTGTGACTCAATCAAAACTGAGCAGGTTATGAGCGGAGGCTCTCTCCCTCTTCATTACCATCGGCATTGTGGTCATGAGAATTACATTTTCTACCAATGATCGTATTTTCTTCTGTTATAGTTCAATGATGTCATGTAAACTAAAAACTTGTTGTGTGGTCAAATGAGTTCTTCTTCAAAAAAAACAGTGGAACAGCATGGTCTGTGTGGTTTGTTCAGTGGAGTGGAGTTCTAAAGGGAGTACTGCTGAAGCAATGACACTGCCAATGTGCACAGGGTAGACAGGGTAAAGACTTGTGAAGGGTGCAGGACAAGCGTACTGTTGTGGCCAGATGCAGAGTCGGTCACCCAGACCTCTCTCTCTCTCTCTGCTGTGCCCACACAGCTGCTCACCCCCTCTGTGACACACCAGGCCTTGGCCTGGGCCAGCACATTACATACATTGTTGGAAGTCTGCATCCTGAATGGGGACAATGCAGCCCCACCTCCCAGATCCCTCTGGCACCAATGGCACTGTGTGCACTGGTGGTGACAGAAACCATTAGCAGCTTCCAGCGGTCCAGCCTTTTTCCCGAAGCATCCAAATTCTAACACTCTTGTCCTGTTTGGCGTACAGTAAAGGCTTGCTGGGTAATGCACACCTTAGGCTGAGTGTAATTTAATAATCAGGGTCTGCCTAGTGCTACTCCTTTATATTGACTTTTAACTTTAAATTAAATGCACTATGCTTTTTTCCATGTTTTCTTGTACCAAAACATAGCTGCAAATGGAAGGGTGTACACAGCAAAACACAGAAGGCCGTTTCAACACATTCTTCATGTATGTGTCCATGTAGCAGAGGGAAGTTTCATATGCATTTAAATTCTGTTATTTACTGGAACAGAAGAGGCCGTTTGGGTTGCGTAAGGCCACGGCAGTGGAGGGTCTCAGCAGAATGAATAGCCACTGCCCCTTGGGGCTGAAGTCCAAAGCTCTATTACCACACTGTCACCAGCTGTACTCTACACTGCTAAAGCACAGTTTTACTTCTCCTCTAGGTGCAGATATTCAGATGAAGAGCTCCCTCTGCATTGTCAGCTCTCCTGCAAGTTGACAGTCCTCTAGTTGTGAAATTAGGTGCAAAGCCACCTTGTCTAACTGAAGGAAGGGGAAATGTGGGGGCAGGGGTGGGGGGTGATGGTGGTGGGTGAATAGACAGTTGTTTTGGACGGTGGAAAGGAGGAGGAAAGAGGGCAATAATAAAACAAATTTAATCAAAGTCTCCTAGGGGAGTGATTACATCGTGTCACTTTGTCAGCTTCATGACCCTAAGTTGTTAAATTCATTGGAAGCCACAGTGTCTAACTGCAGAAACAACAATAGTGCCTTTATTTATCTCAAGCATACTGCAGCCTATTGTTTTTTCAGATTTCTCCATCTACCAAAACTGCATTACTCTTTGATTGTGTGTAATTCTGTCTAATTCTAATGAATGAATAAAAAAGAGTGACCTTAAAACATTGCTCTGATAAATGCATGACTGGATCAAAACTGTGAGTCTCACAGTACACTCAAGGTAAGCAGTGTATGCTGGTTAACCAAGAGAGATTGCATTTCTGCTGCATTGCTTTCTGAAGAGGTGCTCAATATTTAGAGTAAATAAGTTGGTGTGCCAAGATTACACACCAGAACGTCTCAGTATTGTTAAAGTTTTGGAGCTGTGGAAGATCCTTTAAAATAGTTTTCAAAATAACAATTTGATGAGTAACCCGAAGGCTTAAAATAATGGGGTCAGCTCACCAAAATAATAAGGTTTCACGTGAGATGCTTTCCTTTTCAAGAGCATAGGTTCAGGTTGTCACTGTAGTCATTAGACATGTCAGGAGCAGACGTGCTACTCTTGCACACTGAAATGTATGCATGCATTTTTGTGTTTATATTCTGAGGCACCCTGTGGGCAGACCCTACCGCTGGGAATCAACACTGAGTACCGCTCCCTAGCCACTGTCACTGACCAGCTACTGCCTCTGAGGCTTAACTGGCAAGAGCAGAAGCTGGGACACCTCAGGGCCTCTTGCTGGATTCAATATTTCGCAATAAAGTAAATCAGTTTGCAAGACCCGGCTTGTTTGTTTTCCCCTGAAATAGGATAACCTCCTGAGAATTACAGCTGGCTGCTAGGGGGAGTTTCTGAACAGAAAACAACATCTGCGGGACAAACACCACACCGCTCACACAGACTCAAAAGCCACCAGTCAATTGGTTTAGTGGCTAGTGAGAAAGACTGTGGGATTCTCCTGGCTCCAATGTGCTTCCCTCTGATTCTAAAAATGTAGCCACTAGTATATTTATCATTAAGTTTGTAAGCAAAGCATTAAAAAAACTTCCAAAGTTCACAGAAACTTTGGACAGCATGTAACATAAATAAATGCCCTATGGTTGATTGTATTTTCATTTTAGTTTTTTACAAATAGTTTTGTACAATGCTGGATAAAAAGCAAACTCGGCGGTGATGTGTATGTCGTACTGTATGTGCTTCAAAATGTGGTCATTGCTCAAATTTAAATAATAACCATCCTGTCCCACACCATTCCGTATAACATCACAAGAAATACTTTCACTTTCACCCAGGAATGTGCATGTGGCTATGCATTCTATACTGTATTTAAAACACTGATACATCAGATGTACAATGTTCATCATTAGAAAACCACCTGATTTAGTGAAGGTATTTGTATCCTGACATACAGTGCGCCCCCCTCTGAAAGTCACTGATACAAATATTCAGAGACATTACTAAAACAAATCTAGCATTGCTTCACACTCCAGCTTTTTTATCATATGACATAATGTAGTTAATTCCTAGTCATTACAACACTAGCAATGTCCGTGACACTATGATATGTGAAAGCATACAGAAGTTCCTGACGGTTCCTCTTCAGAGAGACATTCACTTGTGTTGCACAGACACAGCTGTTGTTAGGTCAGTCAGGGAGGTCACAGCAAGACCAAATGCTAGTATTTCTGTGATGACATGTCCAGTACAAATTACATATTATGTAAAAAATGTTGTCTGTTTTTAACTGTGGTTAGAATTAAGTTTTTTAGACTAGAGACTCCTAAACTCCATTTTGGGAATCAACCCTAAGCCTGGTTTTTGGTTTCAGTAACTAGTAACATGCATGTGTTCTTTTTGGTAGCAGTGCTCAGACTGCTGAGTCATTCAGAATTTACTTTATTATCTTTCAGCTCTTTTTTAGCAAGTAACAATGCATTACAAATGGGGAATAAATATTTGGAACAAAAACCCGCATACATGGGATGGTCTCAGGAGTTTGGGGGGGTCTTGATTTACACAGATAAACATGAGATTTCCTGCACAGCATTTCAAGTCACAGAAATCTATCAAATATAAGTTTTAAAAACAGGTAGTTGAAGAGTGTTGTTGTTTTTGTTCCAGTTCCTACCCTTCCCACCATTTAGAGCTTCAGTTTAAAGTTGCCTGAAATATGTCCCACTGAAGGAAGACATTGGGAACCATTTCAAAACCTTCTGATGATTGACGGTGTTCCAAATGGCAATGTGTCTGTTTACTCAAGTAGTTGTTTTGGACATGCATCATATTGGCAAGAACTCACGCCACTGAATGTTGGACTAATTCTATGTAATGGCAAAATATTTGGTTACAGCTAACAACATATATTACAAATGAATTATTTGTGACCTCGCTGGGTTTTCATTCCTGCATAAATAACCAAAAATATGATACATGTGACACCAAATTGCATTATATCTTTATGGTTATATCTATACTATACTATGTCTGTACATATCAATGCATACAACATGGAAAGGGCTGTATTAACAGACTTAGTGCAAGTAATCACTTGTGTTTAATGGACTGGTCTTTGAATGTTTTTCTGTAAATCTGTGAACGGCTGACATAGAAAACAAAAGATATATTCAGATTTTAAACTGTTATGAGCTACAGCTAAGGCTGTCAGGTTACAGGTGATTGGGAGAATGCCATGTGGTAATTTAATACATTACTATAAAATGGTACAGAAAAGTTACTGATGGTTTGTACTGTTCTCCCACCATTATCAGCAAGATAAGGCCGTATACTGTATGTGTGTATGCGTGTGAGAGTGAGAGACAGAATGAGAGAGAGAGAGATATTTCACATTTCAGACTTAAACAGCACCATTCAGCGATGGTTCAGTACATCACACTGGGGCTAATTTCAGCTCTGCACAGGCCACAAACTTGCCCTGCAGTGGGAAAACACAGAGGAGGATCACTGTGAACAGACCTGGTCTTACTCAGTGTCAGCTGAAAAAAAGCCTTGGAGACTGTTTGCTTTTGTTACACGCCTCTTTCCAGTGAGTCATGTGTGCCTCTCTACGCCTGGGCGTTAAGGATTGATGACTTAATGATTTCAGTTGCCTGGTGAGTCAGCGGGCATACGGTTGTCCGAAGTGGTTTATGGCAGTCATAAGCACTGCCCTCTCCACAGCGCCCCTTGAATGACGTTATAAATGGTGGGAGGAAGGTGGTAGAAGCACAGGGGAAAGGGGCTGTTTTCCAGGCTGTGCTGACTAGCTTCTCTGGGGTGGGCTGCTCAAGCACTCCCCCTGTCCTTGGAGGCCCTCACAGGAGAAAGCACTCAGAAGTAGCCCCGATGGGAAGTCGCTATGGCTAGACAGAGAATATGGTTGTGGTGAGGAGACACCTCCCCAATGGCTTGTTTATCTGCCCAGACTGTCTGGCCAAAATCTTTTCATCAAAAGTCTGAGGACCTGAGACACTTGGGGGCTACTTTAAACAGTTCTTTAGAATGTGTCAAATATTCTTTTCAAAATGATCCATTTTATTGTAGTAAAGTGTTTTTTGATTGTATTTACTATTTATATTCAGATAAATATGAATTGCTTTTTGGCTAAGGTTACAGTGCTGTTGTCCTTATTATTGTGGTCATTGATTATATTATCAGTGAGAGCATGTCAGATTTCCAGTCACAACCCTGTGATTATCACATCTTAGAAACTTAGTAACTAATAATTTATCCACCTTCCCCTTTTTAGATGATCTGGGATTAGAATGACTGAATAAATAAATACACTGAAAACATTCTGTCTTGGGCAGCACACAGTGTGATGGTTACAGAGCTTGTGAGTCTGTAATACTGTAATGGGATTGCATTTCAAGTTGGGTACTGCTGTCATACCCTCGAGCATGGTAGTTTACCTCAATTACTCCCATACAAATCCAGCTGCGCAAATGGCGTGCTGAATATGCATGATATAAAACATTGTGGATAAAGCTGCCTTCAAAGCCAATAAATAATTCAATGCAAGTAGCATTGAAAAGACTTGATTTATTCTGCAAATGTTTTCTGCATCAGGTGTCTCATAATTACTCCAGGGATGAGATCAATAGGCAAACACTGGCAATGTTTTTCATGTTACTCGTGGGAGGCGAAGTCCATAGTTAGAGGTTGTGGCATACTTTTACTCTAGCTTTGGACTTCACCTTGCATCAACACCCCTGTTAAGCCTTGCAAAATGTCTCACCTGTTTAACTCACCACAAAGGTGTCGCCTGTTCCACCTGGTGTTCACCTGGAAAAGGAACTGCTGCTGGCCTGGACCAGAGCACAAGGACAGGTACACATGGTCAGCACGTGATCATGACGATCATCCAAAGGGCGCTCTGTGGAAAAAACCGTGACCTCCATTCCTCGGGCAATGACATTGTGCCGCTGGAGGGGGCTCTTGCTGAGGACGAGACAGGGGTGGACTAGTTAATAAATGTCCTGCTGACGCTTGTCCCATCTGACTGGCTGCGTCTGGACTCTCTGTGTGGCTCAGACCGGTTCTCTCGGGAGATAGTGGGGGTGTATGTGGCACTAGCCACCACAGGTTCTGATGACAACTCATGGGGGGTGAGGCTTTGGCATGGTTCCTTTATTTGTATGAATTCTATCTTGCTTCCTCTCTTTTCGACCTTGACTATGCTACTGTGTAGGGTATGCTTGATTACATTTGTATACACAGCCAAAAACAAGCGCATATGATCTCATATTATAGTGTTGGGAATTCCAACAGAAGGAGTGCTTCCCAGGAAGCAGTGAAGGCAGATGCGTCTGCGCAACAGAGAGAGCAGCAGAATAATTAATTTTTGAGTTACGATCTCAATGAATGATTATAAATAGAATGACATTCACTTGAGTAATTAGTTCAACAGCTTGACAATATGGTAAAGAACAGTGGTCACTGAACAGATGCAGTCATTTACATGGGTTTGTGCTCAAGATCACTTGATAATAATTGAGATTACTAACTGTAGTGCTCCAGTGGCTGGCCAGGGGATTCACTATATGAAATACAGCTAATTAAATCAAACACTTTGCATTGTAATTATTAACACGAGAGATTCTCTGGATCATATTCACAGGTAAAACAGCTGTAGACAGAGAATAAATGTCCAGGTGACATTCCCATTTAAGAGAGGCTCTCCTGAAAATAATTTCATCGGTTTGCCTATAATGATTATGCTGCAGCTAATTATCAATTACCTTGCTCTCTCAAGATGAGACAGGCTCCAACTGAAAGGCAGAAAAGCATGGGTGTGGCTTTTGTTGATGTGTATATAAGAAAATCTTGCTTTCAATGAGGTTATGGACTGAATGAGGACTCCCAGCAAGGCTTAGGTGTTGACTGTTATTTTTTTGTGATTGTTACCAATTACATTTAGAGCATTGGTGACACAAACCTTTTGTCCAATGTTTTCTGGTTTGCTGCCACTTGGCTCCAATTTGAGAGACTTAATTACTGTCTTAAACCTGTAAGGGACAGAACACCCAGTGGTTATCACTGATTTCAGGCTGAAAAGTGCACGCAGCCCCGCTTTAACAGGTGTTTAGCTCCACTGCAGAGCTGCTCGTGTGCAACAATGTGATGGCACACATCGAAATCCAAGCTCTTTTGCCAGAGAAGGGGCGGAATCAATCTTATGTTGAATGCCCTGAGACAAACAGGCAAACAACAGAAAATTCCTCTGTGATAAGAAATGTTATCATAAAATGTTCATAACTAGCAGCAATTCAATCTCAACAATCACCTTTTACCTAATATAGCAATCTTGACAAAAGAACTGCCAAAGAGCACATCATAGATTTCATTCTCCAGAACAAATTGCAAGTTATTGCACATAGACAAATAAATGAGTGGAAAAAGAAGAGCAATCATTCAGTAACAACAGAGAATAAATTATCTGCGGGATAGCATTAGAAACAATGAGACATATTTAAGCTGTACTCGTTTGTGAGCTCCACCGTCACAGAGAACAGACGCCTTTTAGATTCTAGAGAGAATACGTTTTAGGAGTAAAGAAGCCGATTGCTAGAGCATCCAGGAAGCACTGAGATGGGTCCGCACTTATCAGAGGCTGCTGGGATTGCCGCTCTCAGTGTCTGCTCTGATCAAACGCTGACGGCATGTGGGACTCACTCCAGACCGTGTGGAGTGTATTACATCCCATACCATGGGAGGGCTCACTGCCTTTATAATAAGCCTCTTAAGAAATCATGCCTAATAAAACAATGCGCTAATTGCAGAGGATACTGGCGGGCAGTCCTCACCCCTTTATTACTGCATTAAATCAGCCGTCTCTGTGTATCGCTTGCAAGGAAACATTATGGCTTTGGGAACTAAGCAGTGCTGGTGAGGAAATAGAGCCTGAGAATGACTAATCACCCATCCAATGAAATTAATCTTGTGTCTATTAGATGGAACCTGCATTTCTTTTTTGAAGTTTCATACATTCATATATATGCCTCCTTAGTTACTCTGAAAATAGACCCTTGAATTCACAGAACCCTGGTCCTGTGGAAGCCATAGACATTTCCCCCTGACTGCACGGCTCATATTAGTGTCGCTCTAATCACTACGGCTTAGTGCTGCGGAGGGTAGCACAGCTCAGCACAGCACAGCACAATGCAGAACACTCTGTCCCAAAAAGACTAACCTGCTATACTTTAAGGAGACATATTTGCCGTCATTTGCAGCAGGAGGCCAGCACAACACAGCACAGCACAAAAAATACAGTGTAGAATGCTCTGTCTCAAAAAGACTAACCAGCTGTACTCGAAGAAACCGTATTTGCCGTGACTTCAGCAGGAGGCCAGCACTGTAAGGAGTGCTGTTCGTTGTGCTGTTTAGCGCTGCCTGTTTTTTCACTGGCTGTTTTGAGGGCTTCACAGTTGGCTAGCTGCTGCCCGCCTCTCCATTCCTACCATCCCAGTGTGTCTGAGTGACATTTCCTGCCTGTGAATGCGTGCCTCCACCATCTGCAGTAGGCAGAGAGCGCAGGGCCCGGTGCGGACACAATGGCACCATTCATTGCCACCGCCCCCTCCGTCCACACTCCTCCTCAACGTACACCTAACAATTAAAGGATCAGAGAGGAAGGGAAAGTAAAGGTCAGGTCCTGGGGAACAGGTCATACATCTTGACTGTGTGCCGCTTCCGCCCCATAGTTCTTTCCAGTATCCTGGGTTTGGGGGCCGGGGGTATGGGGGGGATCTATTGGACTGAGCTGAACTAAATGTCTGGTCCACTGGCAGATCAATGTGAATCTGGTACCAGTATAAGCTTGCTTGTTTAACAGAGGGCAATTAGTTTGCCCCATGCAAGCGACTTGAATGCTTAATTATTTACCACAGCCGCTTTGATCCCATCTTGCCATATAATCTTCTGCTTTGCGCCCTTCTTTGACTGATGTATAACCATGGCATAAAACATGAATGATCATTGGGAATGATCAGTGGTCAGTAAGTCAATTCTCCCTGTGTGATGTGTGGTGAATTATATGAATCAAATTGCAACCAAAATACAAATTAGTCTTAAAAAAGGAATGCTGCAGTATAACTGTGCAATAACAATGTACCGCATCCTCTGGGAAAAAGTGTTTTTTTAGGCTGCCTTTTTCACTCAAGGTTTTTAAATAATTATTTATTTTATTATTATTATTATTATTTATTTTTTATGTGAACAAAAAATTAAGGTTCCAGTTTGGCTGGTGCAAGAAACAGTGATGTCAGGTTTGCTTGAAGCTTCTCAGATTTCAGAATAAATGCCAGAGCACAACCACCGTAAGCAAATAATAGTTCAGAATAACGGGCTGCTGTCAGAAAACACCGTCAGTTTTGTTTGATGACATAGATGAACATATGCCGGGTTTGCAATTCTGTAATTACTGTGTTGATGTCTCAGCTAGATGGAAGTGCACACAATGATCACGCTGCCCCAAAGGCAACTCATTCACAACTAAGGACTGGGTCTGACAACAGGTCTGGAGGTAGTTTATTGAGCACTGAGATGTAATCAGTGCTGTAATCAGTGAGAATGATTTGAAATTCTAGCTCTCCAAGATCCCCATCCTGTCATTTTGAGGGCATACTTCACCTACATCAAACACAGTGTCATTATTGCTGGCTAAGGAGCAGAAAAATAGGACTGTGCTCGTTTTTTTATTTGGCCCATTTTCCTCGCCTCATGTGATTTGCTGTTTTGATGTGAAAGAAGAGATGGCTCTCATTGTATGGAATCGTTAATGAGGCTTATTGTGCCCACCGTGTGTAGCTATGGAGACACGTCTGGCATGTAAACAAATGACCAGAAATGGCCCTGGGGGTGACTGCGAGAGCTGCGCTCATCCTTGAGCCTTTTGGAATTTGTCACAGACGCTTGCTCAGAGAGGAGAGGTGCTGGTTACACAAAGCCCGTCGCTCCATTCATGACCTCACAAAGACAACTCTGTGAGCCCCGGTGCACTCATTCATCTGTTGTGTGTGTGTGTGTGTGTGTGTGTGTGTATGGGGGGGGCGTAGAGGAAGCAAGGTAGCCTTGTTCTTTCTGCCTCTTCCGTCCCCTCCCTCCCAAAAAGGGAACTCAGTGTCCTGCTGATGCACCTGCATCCAGAAATGTGAGATGAGACTTAACCTGGAGGCGTGGGGTCGGTGACTGTGCTGTGTGAGTTGCTCTCAATCAGAGGATGAAAAGACCAGCTGCTTACTTAAGCCCTGCTTAAATGAGTTATTTCTTTAGTTTGCCCAGTTGTTGCTGGTTTTGACATCAAAGTAAAAAAAAAAGTCCTGAAAACAAAACATGGTAAAGGTTACTGGACCTTACGTTCAGCTGAAAAATCATAAAGTAGACTTGGAATTTCCCTGAGGCCATTAGCGCTACAGGAGTTCAGAGGTCTGAGGACCTGCTTCAAAATGAACCTACTGTGGGGTGCTTCTGTGAAAACATATAACCAGAAAAGGACTTACTGGACATGCCAAGCATTTATAGACTTACATAAATCAACCTTGTGAGAGCGACTGATTGTTGTGCGCTTACACACCAATCAGTATGTATACATATATATGTATAATATGTTGAGTGTACATACACATGCACAGTGTATATTAACATATAAGCCCTGGTTACCCATCCTGCTGAACCAATGGTCCGGTGAGTCTCATGCTCTGGTGACTCAAGAGGAATGAGAGAAACAGGACCGGCAGCATGTCACTGCGTGATTCATCTACAGATGGACTGAGTGGGAGGTACTGGCTAGACTTCTGCGACAAAAAGCAAGACACACGTTCACCAGAACGGGCACCAGTTTCCAGAACATGTTTACAAACATAGGGTCTTCTTCTCGGTTCACTCCTCCAGGATAGCTTTATCTCTAAAGATATCCTCCATGTGTGATTGAGGACCTTTGCAGATTGAAACAACCCGTTATTACGAAACCACTCTGCTGCCCACGTCCTTGTCCAGTACCCTCTGATGGATACCACAGCCAGTCTTCCCAGAAAACAGCAATGCATTCAATAAAAAGGAGGGCTCATGACTGAGTGCAGGAAAAGTTTGTGCCATCTTATTATGCCACTATATAATGTGACTGTTAGGACATGCAGGCATCTAGGTGATGCTGTGAAAATAATTGAATGGATTAACATGGTTTAGGAAAGAAGCAAGAAAAATGGTTGCTTTAGCACCTGCTGCATTAAAACGGTTGAAATGGCTTGATTTGTTTTTCATATTACGCACATTTTTTTCATTCCTTGTGTCCAGGGAGGGCGATGGCTTGTTAAAAGGGAGCAATGTGAGGCAATATGATGTACAGTAGTTGTTAGTACAAACAGAAGAAACAGTTTGCCCATGTCTGCATTTTCAAAATATAAATCAACAGCTGCACCTGTGCAGAACTGCTGCTGTGGTCGTAAATACACAGGTTCCCTCCTGTTCAGGTTGTCCCATCTGGCATCCTGAGACAGGGATGGTCTACAGGTCAGAGGCTTTGGCCCCTGACTCATTCCTGACCTGGGACCCCCTGCAGATCATTCATCATGTGTTAGCTGTGAGCGGTGTGACATGCAGTACGTGGTGATGGACGATAGATGATGATAGAGTGGGCTCAACACCTGAGTCTGGTGTCTCTTTAAGTGAGAGGGGGATGTCGTTTCAGGGACAGCAGACAAATTGTACAGATTTATTGATCTGGTTACATTTTGTTAGCTGTCTTCTCACTTAAACGTCCTTAAGCCATTCTTTACATTAGAGGGAACAGTTTATCAAATAGCAGATATTGAGAATTCTTACAATTTGCAAATAAATGTATTTACAACTGTAAGCTTGCCTCCAAAAGCCAGATTTGGGTGATGAGTCAAACACATAATTTATGGCCATTCTTGGCCCACGGCACTGTATGACATGATAACAATTCCATAGTTATGAAGATGAAACCAAGATGTAGATTTTGATATCTGAATAATCTGAGAAGCATTTGGTGAGAATTACTGTATCATGTTTGTTGATTTATTGCTGAAAGATTACAGGTGTAAAACCAGCTGAAGCATTGGCACCAGACGTCCCTTTGTTCTGCTAACTGCTAGAGACACCTTCTGCCATCAGAATTTGTCAGGAATTGGCAATATAACTTGGAAATGGCTGCCTGTCAGAGAAAACAGGAATATGGCGGTCAGCCAACGGAGAGAAGAGACAAGGCGACAGGCTTTTACAGTATGACTGCTGCCAGAAGGAATATGGTTCTCTCCCATCCTCAGACATCATTCTTGACCCATATTTACAGACAGAAACATTAGCATTGAAAAAATATTTTAATTGTTTGTCACTGATGGGCATCTTATCAGACCTGCTTGAGAATGTGATACATTTATTTATGGAAGGTTTAATTCTAATTAATCCTTACTTTGAAACTCTTCAGCTCAGTTACACTGCAAAACCCTCTGTCTAATCATTGATTAATAAATTAAGCCTGGGACAGACATCAAAACAGTAATGTAATAGTCAGTTAATAGCGCACTTTTGCATTTTACTTTTGCTATGAACAAAATGTTTATAGCCTTTTCCCCTAGAGACAATATACAGCAATATTTTTCCATTACACATAATGATTAGGTACACTTCTTTATGAAACAAAGTAAATACATCAGGCTGTGGATAATCATAAAAGTTACGCCAACCCTAGAATCCATTGTGGTTTGTGCACAGCTGAAATCATTTCACAATTGACAGTCGCTGAAAATGGCATTTAATTTCAGGAAAATTAGTGGTTCCCGAGCTCTGATATTCATAAGCTCTGTAGCTTCTCAGCAAGAAAAAAGAATCGTTAGTGATTATAGTGCCATTTTACGAAATGTTTCATTAAGGAATTATGGCAAACTAGGCCCAGAGGTTTCCTTTATTCTCCTGTTCTTTTTGGCAAGGCGTGCACTTAAAGAAAGCTATATTTTGATATTCTTGTGGAGGTTTGGGCCAGAAATACCACATCAGGCCAATTCCAGGTTTCCCCCAAATGAAAATTAAATGTAAAATATAGATATACAATACCAACCAAAGGTTCATTTTTCCTTCAGGTTCAGAGGGAACTTGTCTGTGAACCCGAATGGCTGATATAGAAAATCTGACTTTATGACCCTTGCCTTGGTTTACCTTGCAAATGTTTAATACAGAGAGCATTGTGCACATTGATTGTTATCAGTATAGTGCTGACCTTTACTACATCTGTGCTCTACGCAAGGGGTAGCTTTCCTTTTACTGCTGGGGCAGTCCCAAGACTGCTGATAAGGCAGGCAAGTCCTTGGGGATTCCCACTGTGGGCAATATTCACTTGGTACTAGAGCAGTTATTATTTTTAAAACCACTCCCAAAAACAATTGTTTTTCTCCATGCTATAGTAATAGAAAATGAAAATTTCTGACAGTCAACTGTGTAGCATGATATTATCTCTCAATGCTAATGTCTCATCATCTATTATAATGCCTTTGTAAATGTCACTCAGGGCTGTATTATCTTGCAGGATCGTGTTACCCCCATTTGATGATGATCTGATTTTGCAACCATGTCAACAGTGTGGTATTGAATAAGATGTGTATATGTTACAAGCGTCTGGACTAATCATTCCTGTAATGCAGATTTCACGATGCAATTAAAATGCACTACTTGTGCTGCTATTTGATTTGAATTAATAAATAGTTTTAGTGTTAAAAGCAGTCAAAATGATTAAATGGTATCAATGCCTTAGCAGCATGAGTTTTGTTGGGGGTATCACTATTTGCATATTATCTTATAATACAGTTTACCAATTTATCAGTTGTTCCTTGTTTTTTTTTTCATTCACAACTTTCCCTGTCAAATCGATTGATTACTATGGAGTTGATAGTACTACTAAGATAGCAGGGGTCTTTTTAGTAATATGGATTTGAATAAAATGAAAATTTTGGTCAATAGCACATGCATTAAGTTGTGCACACTACATCTTGCCTTTTATCTATAGCTTTCTGATATATCTTTCTGTATGTAAATAGCACTGCATCAGTTATACTTCTAGAGTTTCATCTTAAACCTCAATTAGATTATGACATAGGAAAGGTATTATGCCAAATAATGTGTGCAGAAGCACAAAATTGATGTATTTCATCTGATGTTTAGCTGATGCCATTTAAAGTGTGAGGGTGTGGTCTGCTGTAGTGTGGGTGGAGTGGGACCCCTGAGTCGTGCAGTTGCTAGATTGAGGGCAAGGTGAATGGACAATCATCTGGCCTGTCGCCCTGCAAGTTCCCTCATCACATCTGGAATAGGCAATATTCTCTTGGTCAAGCAAAATGCTGTAGTGGTATAATGATGATGATAATACTACTACTAATAATAATAATATTAATAATAATATTAATAATAATAATAATTGTTGTTGTTGTCACCAGGCAGTTGATGCAATTTAATGGTAATTATTTGTCCTGTGTGTCTCCATTTCATTGATCTGTTTACCTTTTTAGACTGCAGAATGTCTTATTTGCTCATAGGGTTCAGGTTTAGTGAACCCAACAGCTCTCCTCCCCCACTGCCTCTGAAGATTGAGGAGATGTTCTCGTAGGGAATAACATCTCCTTGAAAAGACAAGACATCGCTCCTTATTATGCGCAGAGGAAAGCAAGAAATAAGTAGGCCATGCAAACATTATCTGCTTTTACCTTGAGGTTCCAGTTCCATACTGACAATGGCGGCCTGTCCAGTGGAGACAGTAGGAGGCTGGAAATGCGAGGTGACATCTCTTAATGTACAGTATGGTGATGACTGACAATGTACATTATGTACTGTACTGTAAAGAGAAACCTAACCTATCAAGGTTTTGTCTAACTCCTGTGTGGTGTTTCTGCCTGTCTAGTTGTATATTTCATGCACATGCATGTAAATACTCAGGCAATTTAATACAGTTCCTTAAAAAGAATATAAATCTGTATTCATAGAGAATATGTGTTGTTCACAAATTTATCAATCTTTAATGAAAGAAATGTCCACATATGTTTGCCTTTATTTTATACAATGATTATACAACAATATTGAGCAATTATTTTATTTGCCTATACTGTATGGATAAGGTAATTCAACTAAATTCACACGGTGCTCAACTGTTTGCAGTTACCAAGAAGTCAGTATGTTCATTCACATATGTTGCCTGCCGTTTTGTTTTAGTGCTACATTTTTAGTGAAGGGTATGGGGTAAGGGTAGCTAACATTTAAGGGTAACATAAGTGCAGGGTATATTTGTAATTATGAAATAGTGATAATCCTTGTCAAATCTTGTTCGAGTTCCTTTGAAGACCAGCGGACCATCATTATGAGTTTCTGAGGCATCAGCCTAATTATACAAACAGAATCTATTCTGAGAAACTGCCCGGGGCACTTAAGGGTCAAGGATCAGTGAGAGAGGTTTCATTAGGCAGTGGGCCACCAAGTCTTCAATGGCATTATGGGTCCAGCCCTCTTGATCTGCTCTAGTGCTTAAACTACTGGGGTTCAAATATTTTACAAGCTCCAGACAGATTTATAAATCAGAGCAAGAATGACCAAACAAGGTCCAAAAGTGGCATGGGAAGATCTAACTGATTTATGTGTACACATATATACACATGCATACTTGCACACAAAGACAACACACACACACACACACACACACACACACACACACACACACACACACACACACACACACACACACACAGGCATTCACATGCACATACACACATACACGCACATGCATACTCACACACAAATGCATGCACGCATATAGACATATATATCCTATACTCACCCCCATGCCCACACAGACATATGCCCCCATGCACACAAACTTTGCAAAAAAGCAAGGTTGCACAGCCTTTTTTTTCTGGAAAAGCATTAAGTTGTGTTTCATTGTGTCTTTGTGCCAGTTTTATGTTAAGGAACTGGGACTGAAGAAATCCCATGCACCCACCAGCGGGTAAAGGCATTTGCCACTGGGGTGTCACTTTGCAGTGAAGTGAAACTTGAGGACATTATTTACGTCCAACGTGTGCTGGTTGAGAGTGATGCCTTACCTGATGAGGTCATCAGAGAACGATGGGGCGGTTGGAGTTTGGGGGGTGGTTACAATGTGCCGACAGTAGAAAAAGAGCTTTATCATTCCCACAACATGAAGCTATGAATCGCTAGCTTTGATTCGTAGCCCTGCTGCCAAATTTGGATTTCTCTCACATGAAATGTTTCCAGGGAAAACTCCCTTGCAGGGCACAGGAGCCAGAAAAAAGGAAACATTTTATCATTTTTTTCTTTTTTTGCCAACATTCAACTCTGAAGACACAATGGTGTATTCGCCAGTGGGTTCTCAATGTTAATTTCCCTGTTGGCCATGTTCAGCCTCTGTCTCCGTCTCGAAAAAGCTAGTGCTGTTTTGCTCCTTTACCAAAATGCTGATATGTAGAAGACCATTTCCTCACTGATTATTTCTCTCATCCATTATGGGATTAATTAAACTCCAGTCTCGCAATGCTCAGACGGTTACTCTATACTTGAAATGAGCTTAATCACCATGTGGGCTCTAATCTCCAGCTAATTTAAAAAATTGCCTCTAACACCGAGGACTGGACTCCAATATCAATGTGCTTTCATTTAAAAAAGCACTCGTCACGTTGTACACTCATTCCATGCAGCACTCATGTAAGATTAAATATTTCATGCACATACATGTAGTCTTATTCTGTAGAATCTAATGCATGCCCCATGTTTACTCTTAAAGGATATCTTTGTTAGCCACATGCCATTTTCAATGACATCATTCTTGGCACTGAATGATCTTGACACTGAGGCATTGAGCAAGCCCGGAGGAAGTACTCATTCAGTCCATTGTGTCCATTTTACTGCCCTGCTCTGCACTACAAATGTGGACCATAAAAGGAGGACAAGTGTAAAATAATGTATGGAAAATCATAATAATGGGAAAATAGAAATTAATTAAAAATCTACTGCTTAATTGGTTTTCTTTATTGGCTACTATTTAGCACTTACTGTTTCAAAATAGTATGAAATGCATTTTCATTGTCCCTTTTTATCTTCCAGCCATGTATGAAGTTGTTTGCCTAGTGTCAGGCATGCAGTGGATGGGAATCATTTTAGTGCTAGCATAAGCTTTTCACAACACCTCACACATGCATGTCTTCAGATCTGATGTGCAGATTATTATGATTTACATTCAATGCTCGAGTGAGGGCGAAGACTCCTTTGGTGTATCTAATCCTTCCTCTGGTGAAGTGTGCATATCGCTCTTTCTCCCTATTGTGTGCATGCAATGTTTTATCAAAACCGAAAGCAACACTCAACACAGGCAGATAGAGGCCTCTTGAAACACCACTGAGTACTTTTCAGGAAAAAAGCCTCATCTCGTTTCTTATGTGTGTTACTCACACAGGATCAACAGTGCTCCTGGCAGAATTGATGATGTGCCACAGTCGATATTTTGACCACAAAGTGCAGCAGGGCAGGAGAAGTCCTGGAGATACAGGGTTGGTAACAACTCCTGTCACTGCTGCATTGGTAAGACAGATGTACCCTGGGATAGAAACTCGGCTGAGAGATGCAGTTTGATTTCCTTGCTTGGTCAGTGGTCTAGGGATGTGGGTGGGGGGGCATCTGGATTTTTGCTCTCGTCTAATGCAGGTGTGTGGACTCCAAAGCAGTAAACCTGCTCCGCTGTGCTATGACTTATGGTCCGTGTCAATGATGAGTTCACAGTTCACAGAGTAGGGCTATACAGAAAATTCAATGTGAGCACCCTGTGATTCAGGTCACTATGCATTCTAAATGCATGGTTTGAATAATTTTTTGCAGGAGATCTTTTCTATGTATGCTACACATGTTTGTGATATTATAGACCTCTTGAACTCCTAATGTTGTCCAAGAGTTGATCTTAACTTCATGACTGGTTCAGCTGGCAAGGCACTAGTATTGAGTGCAGCCTGAGCGCTTTGGCACTTTGTTTAAAATTGGCTATGTCATCTGCTGACAATGACTCACAGTGTGGTGGGACAAGTAGCTTATATGGTGAGATAAGCCTAATGTTCAGTCGGTGATTTTGATATTCTTTTCTGATCTGCAAACTTCTCCATTTATACTGGATAAAGGCTTTCCTTTACAGACTTTACAAACAAAAAGCACAGCATTCATTGTTCCTTATTGGTACACAGGCATTCTAACAGTTAGTAATAGGCCCAACAACCTTTCATTGAACATAGTTATGAAAGGGATCTCCAGTAGCAAAACCTGTAGCATTATCACAGTTATTCTATTCCACTCACCTGACCCCAAGTAGTACAGCAGTGGTGTGGGATAATAGGTGTTTATGTGACTTGGAGCTGTAGAAGTTCTCTCACCCTATAATTTACATCATGAAACAGCGGGAAAAACTGAAATTCCAGCGTATGTATTAGTGTTCACATTGACATTTAAGGGCTTCGATTATGCTCTCAAGGTGCTCCTGTCTAAGAGGCTTAATTGACAGATTGCCTTGCCTTGGAATGCTGTGCACTCATTTGCAGTGATTTTCTGGTCAATCAGTCAATGAGGACCTTTCTCCCTGTTAAATTAGGCCTATTTGAATACTACATTGAGAGATGAGAGGAGGAAAACTCCTCCTGTCCCTGCCACCCCTCTTTAACTCCTCCTGTCCCTGCCACCCCTCTTTTTTGTGTGTCTGTGTAGTTCTTTTCTGTCAAGCTGAACACATGTGAATTGTGCTTATGCTTTACATCCACTATACTTAATGCTAACATTCAGTAACAAACATCAGGATTGTGGACGAAACTTAAACTGAAGACTGCTTAAGGGAAAGAGGGGCACATTATTACACTTATTATCTGCATTATGTAACAAAAAATTGCTTTCAATATCACATAAAATTGACACGGTCAAAGGAGATAGGTATATTTAATATATGAAAACTATAGTTTTGCACAATTTTCATTGTTTTATTATCCCCCCAATAATGCTGCTTTCCATACTTGGCACTGGCCAGGTCCACTATACAGTGGTAAAATTATTTGATGTTAAGGGCTGCTTAGTGGCCCAGTTGCTGAAGCCACAATCCTCACTGATTAACTGATGGATCACCTTTGAGAAAGTATGTGATGAGCATAGCAAATGGATATCAGCACATTATTTTCAACTGGCTGATGACTGAAATTTACACTGGATATCTGTTCTTGTGGTCACTGAGCCAGACAGTCACTCCTACATGATGACTACCTGTGCTTTCCTGGCAATCTTTGGTTTTTCCTCTGGGAAAAGTGAGCTGCGCTGATTTCATGGAAAGGTCAGTGCTGAAACCCCTCTAATGTCAACATGTCAAGTATTGCTGCATATCCGCATGCCCCTGCCAGGGAGGCATTCCATTTATTTAGCTCAATTGTTTAGCTGTGTGCACTTGTCTGGGACTTTGCTAGTTCAGTAACTTTCAGATGAGCTTTTATGCTGTGGTGCACATTATTGAGATTGTTTCATTGGAGGCAGCGTCAACATGATTAATGAGTCACGACAGCAACTGGCCTGACTTTAAATCTAAGGGAGCACATGAAGCCGGTCCCTCACATTTGACTCTGTGACCTTTTGGTGGTCCGGGGTGCCTCTGAGGAAAAAGCCTTCAACTGGTTGCTCGGCCCTGTAGTTTATTCAGTCAAGACAATACGCTGAACTAACATAAAATATCCCAGAATGTATGTTTTTCGAGTTGCACTTCACATGATCTTAAAGACTATATTGTAGATATGGTGGACATCAAACATTCACAGTTGTTGAGCACTGGGAATCTTAATTAGACTTTTTCCAATTAGTGTATCCAAGGTTGCTCATACTATTTTAATGGTATGCAGCAGTGATATGGTAAGAGATATTGGACATGACAACAAGACTGTCCCTTGTTATCAGCAAACGATGCCAAATCCCCTCAGAAAATAATTACAGTTGAAATGAACTTGACAAGTTGAGGTTTTGTTCATATGCTGCATGATGCCTGAAGCCATTTGAATCCCATGGAATCAGGAAACGGAAGAGAGACATGGAAGGCAGGCAGTTGCTTCAAATTAATGTGTGTCTTTGAGAGTGCTCACAGTTTGCAAAGAGACACTTTAACACTTTTTGATATATGTGTCATCACTTGCATCAGCTATATATTAATTAGTAATATACCACTATGTATTTGAATCTTAAGTCCACATCTGGATTTTTCTATTTGTGCAATATCTGTACCGTGCAACCTCTTACTACGTGCCAAGTACTTACACATCTGTTAACATAGTAATTAATTAATCTGTAATAATTCTTCCATGTACCAAACATTAAAAAGAAAGATGCAGCGATATCACGATTAACTCAACGCCATAATTAACAGTGGCAACAGAACACTGTTGTAAATATAAAAATACTAATATTTACCACCACAGTATCATAATTATTATCATAATCTGTGATCCTGAGGGGGCTGTTGAAAGTATTCGGGGTGAAATTTGCAGTGAAGGAAAAACACAGGTGTTTTCTGCAAAGTCCAATGAAAGGGAACTAGCAGTCAAGGCTACATTTTTTTGGAGGTAAATAATTAAAAACACATTTCCAAAACTTTGACTCATGAACAAGAAAGAATCAATAAAATATTCATAACAATGCAATGATTTATCATTACATGTAAACATATTCTATATTTACAGTCACTTTTTCAAAATATTGTTTTAATACTGTTTTTCAATTATTTGTCACAAAATGCAAAAATAACACCATCCAAATAAAACAGGCAAGCAAGTGTTAAATAGTTTTGTATGCAATATTTAAACTATTAGACCCAATGTCACCGACGGGGGCCGTGCCGTGCCCCCATGCGGCTTTTGACCCTCTTGGTCTGAGCATCAAAAGGAGCACTGCATCGTCTCTTCTTGTTTCATTGTCAGCCAGGATTTGAAAGTCAGACAGAAAAGCTCCAGCTGTGGTGGTATTCTGTTGCACAGATTGGTGAGGGGGGTTCAGACTGCTCAATGGCAGAACACACACATGATTGTTTTAGGACTTGGATGACAACAGTGTGATGACACACAGTGACTTTGTTGCCATGTATGCTATATATGCTAATAAGCTCTGACATTTGTGTCATTATGCTAATTCTTTGCCGTATATAGTAATTATACGCTTCTGCATGCCATGTTGCTTTACTATGTAGTCTCCCTGTCAGTACCCCTGTGCAGATATGTGTTTACTTTTATATAGCGGGTTACTATGTACGAGTGGTAGTATAAACCATATTTCCTGATAAATAAAGATTGATTTCTGATACCATAAAATCACTTTTACTATAATGGTAGTTATAAGACTATGAGTAGTGGTCATTGGAATTTTATGTAACACCTGTGAGATCAAAATCACTGTCACTGCATAATATTGCACAGCATGTGTACAATTTACAAATGATTGATTGGCAAATTACCCCCAAAAATATGTGATCTGTTTTGCTCCCTTGATGGTTGTGATAATTGTTCCCGATACAAATTAAATAATTTAATAATAACAGTTGCATAATTCATGTCATGGTTTTGTTTAGTCACAAAAGCAAATGATAATTTTAATTTTGAAACAACGGTCTGTTTGAAACATCAGGAGCCCAATATGGGGGGTCTTAGGTGTGATGATTCTAAATCCAACGTGCAGCTGCTGAATTAAACAAGCTGGTCCCACAGACAAAAAATGTATATGTTTGCCTTTTTTTGTCTGCTTCTTGCACAGACGCACACACACAACACAGAGTGAGAGTGTTCCCTCACTCTGTCTCTTTGTCTCTCTCTCTCTCTCTCTCTCCAGTGTCTGTTTCACTGCAGGCTCTAATTATTCTACCCCCACCCCCTTCTCCCCCCTCCGCTCCTTTGAGAGGCGGGCTGGCTGATGCCTTTGGTGCCTGGCCGTCCCCATCGCACTGACCTCGAACTTCCCTCCCTCTGTGCGCTCTGCTGTTATTGCCCCTGACAGTAACACGGGGCCGTGAGGATTATTAACCATTTTCACTATTTTCGCAGGGCTCCCTTTCCTCCTGAATCTGAGTGCTGGATTTGCATAAGTATACAAAACACTGTAGGGTAAGCCTGAAAGGCTTAAGATATCTGCCCCGCCATTTATCCCTCTGTCTGTCTGCTCCTCTGTCTTTGACCCTCTCTCTCCTTCTTTATGTTTCCAAATATCCACTGCCTGGGAGTGAGCCAGTTGGGAGAGAGCTGTTGAAAATCTGACCAGTGAGGAGTCAGTGGTTTATATTCAGCTTGGATATTACCGTATCTTAGCTGCAGAAAATTATTTATAGTCTGTAGGCTTTGTTTGTACAGTTTTTTGTTCATTTGCGTTTTCTTCCTAGACTTTTGAAGTGTGTTGTTCCAGTTGGACATGAAAATATACTTAAATTTTCTCAATGTCACAATCCGTGCCCATAATAGCCTCTCTTTTGTCTCTCACTCCCTGGGACAAAATGAATGAAGGAGTTGCCGACATTAGGATATGCCATTGATAGGTAAAGGATCAATATCGTGGTGAGAGGCGTGTTCAGGGAACTGTTCAGTCGACGCTGATCAGTCATGTGTAAGCACAGGAGAGATGGCATTGGCCCTGTCTTTTCTGAGTCAGTGGTCGTGTTTGGCCCCCGGGCAAGAGGAGAGGTCACATTTCTGGGTTGGTCTCGTGGACGGCCGCGCCGCGCCGTGTCCTGTGGGCTACAGCAGCGGGATGCGCACTGGGGGACCTCAGCCTGGGTGACAGGCCAGGCTCCAGGCACCATCTGCTGCCTCTGCACTGAGCCACCCCCGAAGGAGGGGGGGGGGATCCCTCTGCTCAAGACCCAGCCTTCATTAAACACCTTCTTTTTCTCTCATTGGAAAAAGGAGCCTCATTGGAAAACATAATCATAATTTTCAAGAAAAGGAAGAGCAAAAGTACATAGACTATCCTCCTTAACTAGGCATTGCTGTAAGCAGGCTGTTAGGCTGTAGCCTCTCCTTGTGCTCTACAGAGAACAGATCCTTCACATCTAATGGTGGAAGACTTGAATCCAGTGACAATGCCTCCCTTACATAGTTTCAGCAAAATATATGTTATGAATTTACCAATGACAATGAGTGAATTACACATGAGTGCCACTGAAAGGAATGTGGGTGTGAAAAAAGGCAAGGACATGTTATGTTACAAGTGGGTAATCTGAACATACAAGTGTTCAGACTTATTGTGTAAATAAGAAGGAGACAGAGAAGGAATGGAAGCCTGCCTACAGGAGAAACAGCTGCTATGTAGAGTGTGTTAATGAGATCTTTCAACGCTTGGTGAATTCTGATCGATTCAAGGCTTTCATTTCTTTTATTTGGGGATGTATTTGCACTGGTCTGGGTTTTCAGGGAAAGTCGAGCTAGTATTTAACAGTGCATTCTCCTGCATTTGGAGATGCTGTAAGAAAAAAAACACAATGATGTGTATGCAAAAAAGTTTATCATGATGCTTATCTCAACAGATATGCAGATAGCATTCTTTAGCGATGCATAAATGTATGTTATGGAGGTTTTCGGTACACTTTGGTGTTAACACCTATTCCTGATTTGCATGCCATTAAAGTGAGACATACAATACATCGCCAGAGTATGAACATTGTAATCTGACACCTGGCCATATCTTGTTCTAAGCAGGTGGAGAGTGAAAAAAATCGATTATGTGGTGCATATAAATATTACTGTTTCTGACTGTAGATAATATTTTGCTAGATATATCTAGAATATGTTCAAATTGACTACAAGAAAGCAATAAACAATAGTCATATTGCTGTGTGCTCTCAAGATAGTGGCAAGCGATGCTGCTGTAGCAGACGATTAAAGATCGCATAAATAGTCACCTTTAATTGAAGGAGAAGCTGCTGAGGCACAAAATACAAACGCTGTGTTCATTTTTGTGTTCATGTGACACCAAAGATAGTGTCAAGAACGATAAAAACATGGTCAAAGCAAACCAATAAAAAATCGGATGGAGTCAAGGGAGTCTAGACACTACGGAATCCCAAATTCACAGCCTACCACCAGCCCCTAGCAACGCCACGCGGTGAGTCCCGAGTGATCATCCATCAACATCTCTGAGAGACAGACTGTTCACTCAGCTATCCACTTCTGCACAGTACATCACCTCAGACAACCTGCCTGCTCTCATGGCAACAACTAGCACCGCTTTTAACCGCATGGCTAACCGGATGTCTTTCAGTAACATATGTTTTCAGACTGCAATGATAATACGGTTTGCAAAAGCTACAGTGGAAACTCCCCAGTGTGGCTTAACAGGTACACTTTTTAGCAGGTACAAGCATCCCTGATATCTATTAGCATGTTCATTTAGGAGAACTACTCTCCTTGCACGAGTCGTTTTTTCCCTGTTTGGCAAAGAAAGCGCCGATGCTCATTAACGTTAATGCATGTGCGCGTCTCTCTTTATTCCCTCTCCATGTCTATATATAGGCCAGCAATCATCTCCAGCTCGGGGAGATGGATAAAGAGTGATATTAAGAAACGCCATGAGATCTCCCTGCTGCCTCTGGAAGACTCAGTGTCCTCCCTGGAAAATAAGAGCACGTAAGGCAGATATGAGAAGTCCTCATCAGTGTGCTTATTAAACTGCATTTTCATTTAACAATTAATGTGATTATGCTGACTGCACTTGCTGTGGAAAACTGTCTTAGCTGTTGTGGAAAATGGATTGAGTTAATTAGCCAGTGCTTTTTCATTTTATTTTTGTTTAGTCCTAATTATTAGGCCATCCTTGGTGATATCAAAGCTGTCTCCACTGGGGCCCAAGCTGGTCCTTTAACAGACAAGTTACTGCTGCACATGATGATTTGAACTCATGCTGTCGAGAGGGACGTGTTTTATTTGTGCTAGCAAATCAACATTTAATTCTTAAGGCATCTTATTCCATGTTTTCTTTTCTCAGCACCAATTTACCATGGCAGTGATAACAGTATGTACATTTATTCACATTAGGAAATAAGTGATTTTCAGTATGGACTAGTAATTCATTCTTTATGGCTTTTGAATATAGGTCTTATCCGACCAAAGTGTGAGGTTTGATTATGTCATTAGTGATGGAAGTGGTCATCATATTATTGACTCGTTTTGAAGAGGGATCTTTACAGGCTTTTTTTCTTTTATGGTTTCAGACTCCAATCTAGAACATAATCATAACTGTGCATAGTGCTAATATAAATTTACATGACTACTTGAACCTGATAAAGGCTTATGGAAAGGCTTCATACTATTTTTCATGGCTTATGGTTATGTTTGTTGTATCAACTCTAATAGGTTGTTATGTATTTAATATTTCTGTTTTATTTAGGAACACGGAAATAAGCTACAAAGTCAAAAGAATGATATCAATAGTTGAATATTACTCAATACAGTATATATAAAGGAATATATATTGTGGCAGACTGATATTCACTGTTTCATCAATAAAAGTGTTTTACATATGTTTAAAAAAAAAACTTTGCAAATCCATCTATAAAAGCACCAAGGCACTTGAAGCCATAAAATATCATCAATGTGGGAACGGTTTGAGGATTGTGGGTACTGCTTTGCCTAATATGTAACAACGTGTATAGCTCCTAGCCCTGTCAATATTCATGATGTATCATGGCCTCCCAAACCTCATTCCTTTAAAAGAAATCAATGAAGAATTTTTTTCTGAAATAAACCAAGGTCTGTCCCATTTTTACTGCATGACTGCACACGAAATTAAACCATTACAAGAAAACATGGACCTTAATGGTTAATTTATTGAGAGGTCTCTTCATTATTTTCTTGGTTGTGTTCAGCACCTCTGTGGGAATACAGCAGTCTGTTGCACATTTGTTTTAGGAGTTTTAATGCACTTATTAATTATCATAGCATTCCTTTAAAAAAAAAAGAGATTTAGATTTATGCTTACCCCTGCCAAAACTGCCTGCAATGATAGAGTCTGTGAACCCCCTCTTGCTCCCCCTGTGCTACAGCTATGCTGAACACTTTGTTCCTCTGTCATTAGGAATCAGGGAGCAGCTTAGGACAGCTAGCCTGCAGGATGCTTGTGTGACATAAGGACAAGGCTGCCACTATGACCGCCATTGATAACAGCCAGGGGAGGAAAGCTGTTATACGGCACCTTGGTGAAATGAGGACAAGGATCGATGTGAGGACTCTTGCAGGAGTACATGGGTGACGTAAGGACATTCACTTCCGTCATGACAGGGCTCTGCTGGGCTCATAGAGCGATGAGCGATCTCGCGCTGCCAACAGCAGAGCGTTGAATCCACGGTCCGTCGTCCCTCCTTGTACTGTAAAATGTTTATATTAGAGTCTGAGCTGCAGTTCTCTCATCCCAGTTGGCATAGGAGGCTTGGATATCAAACATGCTACCAAAGGCACTCATCATACGCAGAACAACCAATATCTCTGTAATTATGACTTTGTAGAGAAGGTGAATTGATAGCGAATGATTTGCTTATGAGCAACGAGGCCGTGGTGTGTATATGCAAGTCTTTTTCACTCAGTTTTTGCCATGATGTAACCAACGTTTCAGTTGTGCTTTGCATGCTGGGTTTATGCATCAAGCATCATCAGTGATATGCATCAATGTGAATAATCAGCAGCAAAGTAATACAAAGAAGGCTCCTTCTAGTAAAATTTCCAAGAGAAAATGAGATTCACTGGATTCCATCTCAGTATTGTGTTGGTTTGCAGATACTCAAGCACTGTTTCAGTTGAAATTATAGGGCATCTCAGATTTGAGCCTTATTAGGTTCAACATAAGTTTGAATTTGTACAGTACTCTGAGTGGTTGAGTGATGTCATAATGGAAAGGTCAATTAAGGTTTTTCATTGCAATCTTGAAAATCCATTTTTTTGCTAAGCCCATTTTGCATCATAAGACACATACTGATTACCTCAAGTGTAGACAACACAGAAAATGCAGTTAGCCCCCTTCTCCATGTTATTTAATTAATCTTTCACAAACAAAGATTTGTTTCACCCAGATTAACTTTACATAGGTTATTGTGTTTTTCTAGGACACCTCAGTTATATCCTGTCTGACAATTCTGGTTTTGTCACATGCTTTTATAGTGCTACAGATCAACTGACATGTATTAATATTACTGTCAAACCATGGATGGTAAAGTCACTGATTTATTTTGCACAACATGTTCACACGAGCCTCTCAGTGATGTTGCCACTCAACTTTACACTTTGTCATAAAATAATTGAATTTTTGAATAAATTATTCATTTGCTTAGGAAATGTATGCAGAACCAGTGTGAGTGGTAATATTATTTTCGTTCCTGACCTGTTGAAGTAAGTTCCCTACTTAAGGATGCAACAGCAGTGTGGTGCATGGAATCTGACATGTCATCTTTAAAATGTGCTATGTCACATTTGATCCTTGATAATTGAATAAATACATCAGGGTACTTGCTTTATTTACTGCCTGATGTACTGACCTGTCAATGTCTTCAATGTAGTTCTGTGTTTCATGTCTACTATGAAAACTATCTGCTTACGGATTACCATGAAAACATTTCTGTGCCAATGATCACAGCTTTGCAGAGGAGATAAATTTGCCGCTCTAGTTGTGGTAGATCTGGCCTGAGCTGATAGATCTCACCTGTTTGCTCTCTGCTGGCCATCTGTTAGCCCACATGCAAAACAATGCCTGCCTCCAGATGACAATGAGGAGTACCTAAACATCAATATAGTGGAGCCATCGTTGCCAGTGTCACGCTGTGTGGAACAGACTTGAGGGCTCTTGACGGCAGGCACTTAATTAGATTTTGGCTGCTCCAGAGCACGTTGGGAGCCACTGACCAGTTTTGGAACATATAAAACCAAGCACTGTGGAGACAGAGCAATGGTCCTGTGCTGACAGTGGGAGCCACTATGAAGCCATACACCAAAGCTCAAATGTCTCAAATATTCATCCTGGTCAGACTCCATAATTCTTATAGAGTTATAATTAAATTATAATTTATATTGATAGATATTGAATTATGTTGATAGCTCACTAGAAATGCTGAAGCTCAATACTTTTTTCCCAACTCTATAGTGGTTCTATTTTATTTTTGTAATTTGTCTCAATGTTGCCGTCACTGGCAACAATTTCTAGTTGTATTTCTTACATGTCAGGTGCCTGAATCATTGAAATTAAATCAATGGCTTTACTTCAGTTGGAAGAAGTGGAAGTTGGAAGAAAGTATTTTCATGTCAGGTGGCTTTATCTTTATCTGTATGCATCAGGGTAATCTAAATGGTGCTAGAGGGCTGTGTGGAGAAGCTGGCCGATGGTTCTCACAAGAAACAAACTGAAGGAGCAAAACTTCCAAAAAACAATTTATTTTAAAAATCAGCTAACAGAGAACCCGCCTGAGCACAGAGCCACACTACTGCAAATAGTCTCTCTTGCTTTCCTGCCACATACCTATATTTAATATGCCTTCAGTTAGGCAGGTGTGGCATGTTAACCACACAAACACACACAATGAAACTTTCACAATCACACAATTACCTAGTTTAGATGCTACTGGTTGACATGAACTCAGAGATGTTTAAAGCTGTAAAATGGATGACAAGGATCCTTGCACACATTTAAACAGTTAAACACAATTAGTTTTGTGGGGGTCCTTCACAGGCTGACACAAAAAATGAAAAATGATGTTTTGCAGATAAAGCAAAATGCCACACAATGAACATTCTTTAAAGCAAACATCTCTGCCCTTGCAACAACTGTTGAAAAATATAGCTTCATTTGATTTTCTCAGTTTCTTTTCGATGGCCTAAAGCTAAATCTACTCAAGTAGTCTGCAAGAGTCTATTTTTGTCTGTGAATACTTTAAAGAACAAGATAATGTGCCACAGTTTGACTTAACACCTGTGAATGACACACTAAGTGTTGATGTAGCAGCAGCTCCACTAATCACTTTACAGTGACTGACATCAGTGGGTTGTCTTATTATTTTGCTTTCAGGCAAACTTGCTTATATTTAATACATAATAACAAGTAATGCAATCATTTGAGGAAGTTTCTTTTTATTTTCAAAAGACATTGAAAACTGCAATTTGCAAAAATGAGAAATATAAGATGGCCCTGTTAATATCAGCTAAAGCTGCCATAAAATGATTTAAACATAGGTGAAAGGGATATCATGCTTCAGGAATGAGAAATTTCCAGGTATTGTAATGTGCTACTTGGTATTGGTTAAATCTGTAAATCTTGGAAAAATTGCGATATTTCATTTGTGATTTTTAAATTGTGATTTACACAAAGAAAAAGGGAAAGGTGTGGATGGAGGCAGAGCTCCCTTTGCTTACCCTTCCACCCTGGAGAAGCTTTTCACCATCTGTAACCACAATGCAAATGTAAATGAAACTATCAACTGAAAATAATACAGCGAATGAAACTAATAGGTCCCAGATGTATACACCTTCAAAGAGCTGTCACTCATTTGAATAAAACGGTTTCCAATAATCTGTTTTCTGACTCAACAATGGAGGTCATTTCAATGCATTTGGACGTGTCTGCAAAATGTTTTGAGGGCTAATGCAAGACAGTATGAAGCACTCCTAAAACTTTGATTTAGGAATGTGAGAGCTATATCTGAGATTAGAAGGGACACCATATTATATTTGTGAAGTTAAAGGAAGCTAAAGGAAGTAGTCACTGTGTTTTTGCTGTTTTTTGTTTTGGGAGGAGATGAATGGGAAGGAAAAGCAGGAAAATGAGGCCTGAAGCCAGGTGTCCTCCCACAACTTTCCCTAATAGTCAGCTAACTCATGCTTGCACCACATGCTGGCTTTACTTCACCCTCTGATTCTGGTTGTTGCACCTTACTGCAGGATCATAAACCTACTCATTTCCCCTGATCTCATGCATTATTGTTTCCTTACTGATATCACCTTTTACTTTACAAAACCCCTGAATGAGCTGCCCATCACCAACACCTGAATTCCTTTGTCAGTAATCTCTGCTTGATCCTTTCCAACGTATTCTTTTCTCTGGGACTGAATCTTGTGCCTGCATCTTTTCTTTCTTATTGCTTTCTCCCTTTGATAATGCAGATCACATAGGTCTTTACTGACTTGCTGATCTGGGAATATCTGGCATTGCTCATGTATCATTCTCTAACTTTGCTGATACTCTTTGTTGATAAATAATCTTTAGGTATTCCCTTCCAAGGTCCTTTATTCACTTAGAGCCTTCTCAGTCCTGGTATACTCCATGGTTCCTCTTTGGGTTCACTCCTGTTTTTTTTTTCTCTGTTCCTTCACACGACATTCTATTATTGCATCCTGTGGCTTCTGTTGTTGCTTCTAATTAAATGATGCACAGCTGTTTCTGGCTTTACTCCCATAGATTTCTTATTGGATCTCAAAATGTCTATCAGAACAGCCCTTGGATGCATTCCTTTCATCTTCAGGCCTCTCTATGAAGTCCCTTTCTTTTTTCCTTTTTTTCACCAAAAACAGGTGTATCCCACACAGAAATGTAACTTTATTTGCAATAGTTGTATTGTGTTGTGCTTTAGTTGTATTTAGCACCAATATTGTTGTAATGAGATTGTAGCTAATACATTTGTATTATCTTGAAGATAATAGGAGAAACTGATAGCCACCTGTTTGGGAACCCATGCACTTTTAGACAATAATCAGAGACCACCATATCTCAGCCCAAATGAGCTAAGCCATTTGATGCCTTTACAACTGGACACAATGCTGTTCACCTCATGGTCATTTTCTTGACATGTCTAGCAGCAGGCCTGTAAGGGTGTTATAATGTCAATCACATATTTAGTCCTCCTCTGTTTACTGTAATACTTGCACATAATGTAGTATAGTCAGGAATGTGTAGTTCCTGTTCCTGAAGAGCCTGCCTAGTTTTACAGCTCTTCAAGTTACATCTAATTGCAGAGTGACAAAGGCAAACAGGATGCTTCCTCTGTGTCCTTGGTAACTGAGACCACTCTAATGTATATGTTTCCCAAAGACATAATTCACAGGGAATGGGGCCACTGCTCTGGTTGCCTGTAGCTCTGTAAACTTTTCTCTGTATGCCTACGTTATTTAGGTCAGAGTTAGTAGATCTGGAGAAAGTGGGACACAAGTGCCTGTGGCAGCAACCAGAGAGAAAAGGCAGGTTAAATTGGTGTTGTGAAACATGACCATTCCAACAGCGGAGCACCAAAGATCAGCCAATCAAAGTCATTGTCAAAGTCAATCTCTTTTCCCTCTCTTTGACCTAGCTATGAAATTGATGTTTGGCTTCAGGTTTTACCACTTACCATCTATATCAATCCATTTCCATTTTTTTAATTGTGTGAATTAATTTTCCAGATAGTGTACACAGTATTAGTATGATAAAGCAGGTCACAGTTGTTACAAACATCCAAGATGTTGTCTAAAAGTAATATTTTGAGCAGAGTGAACCAAGTCAGGATTTTGGCAAATTATTACAGATTGTTTCTCATCCTCTCCCTCACTGTTTCAGGAAACTCTAAGAAGCTAGTGAATGGATCGTGGCTTAGTACTGGGGGGGGGGGGCGGAATCAAAAATTTGGATACTTGTAATCTTTCTTTTTCTGACTTTTAAAAATTACTTTAAAATCAGGCTAAAAAGGCTATTCGCAGAAGCAACTGACTCATGGTGTGGCATGGAGCGCACTTTCCTGGCATGGTTTAGGGCCACTCAGCCCCTTAGAGGGCAAGGTAAATAACTATAAATAGAAAGCCACTCTGAGTGATCACCTTCATCCTTAAAGCATTTCAATCCTAACAGGAGTGGTCTCTTCCAAGATGACCATGTCCCCATCCACAGGGCATGAGTGGTCACTCAATGATTTTATGAGCATAGAGATGATGTAAACCATATGCTATGGCCATCTTACTCACCAGATCTCAACCCTTATTGAACACTTATTGGAGATTCTGGAGCAGCACCTAAGACAGCATTTACCAGTACGATCATCAAAACAAAAGGCGATGGCATTCCATGTGAAGGAGCTCCAGACACTTGTAAGATGAATCTGAAGATGTTCTGGTGGTTTGTGGTGTTATTTACACCTATTATGTTTTCATAGCATCTTTTCATAGCAACAGGGGCTGTACGGGATAAAAATGGATAAAAATAGGGTTGGAGGGAGAAAAAACTATTCAGAAAGGACAAGGCAGGTAGCGCTTCCAAAACACAGTATGCAAAGTATGTCCTTTGTAATGTAATCTCAGGTTTGCTCTGTCTGATTTTGTTGCAATCCTTTTATCACATTTTGGGCACATTTTCATTTCTTCTCTCCAGTGCTTTGATTGCTCTCTAATGAGTCATCTGTGATTAAAAATAATGTATTTTTTTGCGCGTGTCACTTCAGGAGCCTCTGACTCCTACCTCAGACTATGAAGGATGTGCCACTCTGATGAAAATAGAAACTCCGGTCTCCTGCCTCTGCTTATTTATTTATCTCCTCCAATGTGTTACCTTGGCACCTTGCGGTCTCCCGTGGCAGTCTTCTTCTAGTTTATTTATATGGTGCCTCATCATTTATTAAAAACTCAGTCAGTGGGGCAGCACGAGCGCGCGGGAGACGACAGGCAGCCTCGTTTCATCTGGCTTCGCGGTGCCTTGCTCCAGACCTCGGAGTGGGGTGGAGGGGGGTTGGGGGCTGGAGCAACAAAGGGGGATCAGGGAGCACCAGAGAGCCTCCCCCTTCAAAGCAACAACTCCCATTCCACCAAATTAGCAGCACGCAGGAGGATGTCAAAATCTGGCTGCAGTCGTTTTTCGAGGTTTATTTCCTTCTTAAAGCTGGTGCGGTGCTTGATGTGATAGCTTTCGTGTAATAGGTGGCCACACCTCCTGTTATTTTAGTCAGATCTTCACCATGCTTCAGAATTCAGCCTGGATTCTGACATATAGCACACGCATGGTCTGATGAAACATGGCAACACTCTGTGCAACCTCAAATCAGCAGAGACTCAAACAGCAGTTCCAAGGAAGAACAGCTAACTGAAGCTGATGATGCCTGATAATAAGAAATTTCAGCTTGAATTATCTGCTTTATTATTTGTTTATTTTTGATTGTTTTTCACTAGGTTATTATTGGTGTCCTGGCATAAAATCACAATAACTCTACAAAGTGAATTTAAGGTAAAAAATAAGGTTTTGTGTGTGATAGGCTAATTGTGGTGCATATTTTCAGCCTTTAACAGGTTGGTATGGAGAGAAATGAGTGTTGGGATGCTTTTGTGTGTGATCTCACGTAAGTTAAACATCAGAAAGTTGGTAATTATGTTTTTCTGGGAACCCACTCATATGGTTGGTTAATGTTAATGACAATATAATGATTAAATTTGTGTATATTTGGCATGGTATGTTATTAGGTAGCTTATTCCACCTCTAGGTTTGAGACATGACATCAGTGTATATCTGCAGCAATGAATTCATAGGCACATGGAACCACTCAGAAATCCAATAGCATTATTTTCTACCTCATGAAGGGATTAGTCAAGACAGTAGATAAAAAGCCCAATCATTACTTTCCAGTCTATTTCAGGCACATAACTACAACTGCTGGCTAGTATTCTGAACTCAGCACTTCACTCCCCTGTTATAATGCGACTATTATTAGACTGGACGTGTCACATTGCCCACAAAACAAAGCTGTGATGATGTTCATTATGAGGCCCAGGAAACCACAAGGCACAGAACATTCCGAAACAGGAACAAAAGAGGAGGGACCTGCCTGTAACCCCACTGAAGAATTTTCACAGCTCTGTCAGACAGGAAGGGGAAAATGTCAGGAATGTGGACCTCCCAACGCTGGATTGCGCATGAGTGAATCGCCAGAACTGGCGATCTCACAGTCACAGGAATCCAGCCCCCAACCAGAATGTGGGAGAACATTTACAAAAAGCAAGCAACTGGGGTATCAGGAAACTAGCCAGCTGCAGCTTGTGTACAGGCAGTTATGTACAAGTTTTCTCGGGTGGTCTTGCTATGCATATTCCAGTTCATTGCATTGCATGCTGTAGCTAAAGGACATTGTGGAATTAGCCATCTTGAACAAACATGTGCTACAGGATATATGTCTTTTCAGCAATTTAGTCCATTTTTCAATTTTTCTTACTATTTCCAAGACATTTTCGTAATTCCCTTGTATGTTTAGGGAACTTTTCTCTGTCATTTTATTTCATGTAATTTACAAACTACAGACCAGACACCCAGTGTCAACACCAGAGATTTGAACCAGTGTCAACGTACTGCATTCCATATCAGACCAGATCAAACCAAGGGCTCAAATAGACTAAAATGCACATTTATGTTTTTCATTTGCTTATCTCAGTCCCCACCATCTATAAACACAGAGAGAGCTTAAAATTTCTATTCAATCTAACTTGGACCTGCATCATCACAGCACTGTCAGAGTTAAGCGAAAACTGTGTATTTTTAGGTTCTTTGCAAATTAAAAAAAAACAGTTAAAACTAAAATTCATTGCTCTTGTTAAGGACAAAACATACCGCAGTCAGATTGAATTGAGCCCTTCTTATCTAAAGACAGCATAGTCTTTACTAGGAATAGGTCTGTAACTTTGGGAAACAGATCTGAGGAGCTGAGCTGCAAAGTGGACTGTTAACGGTGCTGCTCAGAATCCAACTGACATGGCTGCAACCCTTCACACACACCAGAGGAGTTGCTATTTCAAAGTCTGTTTGTACAAATAGGCGCTTGAATCACAGATGCCATTTTTCTGTCGTGCTGCAGCAGTCTCAGAACAGAGAAAAAGAAAAAAAGGTGAAATGTGACTAATTAATGACACTGGGAAAATAACAATAACAGAGGAAGTGAGCGGAGTGATATTTGTAGCAGAATTAGACGGGAAGTGCTTCCTCTATGTAACAGATGGATAGTAAAGAGCCTTCACTTTGATCCTTCGAAAGAGGAAAGATCATCAAAGGAGTAAGGAGGAGTTAAGGGGTGTATGATGTACTCTCAAAAGGATGGGCTACATTGTCACTTCCTAGGCAGCCACCACTTCTAAGAAGATTCAGTGTTGTGCATATAAATATGTAATATGCTATTTCTATTTTGTGTCAATGTGATGAATGAATTTTAACAATAGCATATGTTGGTAAAAATGAAACAAAAATTTGCAATTGGAAATGTGACTGTTAGGCCCCCTACACACTATGTTTCTCTCTCTCTGGTTTGTTAGTTTTGTATTAAAGCACAGAATGTTGGCTGTTCATTATTTTCAGATACAGTAAACTCATTGAAAGTACAATTACAAAAATCGTTGGCTTATGTACAAGGTTTACTTTAATATTCTCTTGGGGCTGGGTTCAGTTCATGATGTAATTGGGAATCCCCCTGGGATGGGGCTCTCAGATGACTAACGTTGCCACTGGTGATTATGATAGTGATGAGACAGGATTGCTTTGTGGTTAAGATACTGCACTGCATAACTTAACCATTCTTTTCATATTTTGCGAAGGAAAAGGTTTAATCCTATCAGTGGTGACAATGTGCCACTGGACATACAGAATGCTGCAGATTACTTCAGTAACAAAAATATAGTTGTTTTCTAGCTATGTAGCGGCTAGCTACTGAGGTATTTTAATGTTGTGATACCTAGCCTAACTGGAAAAATCTCATCTCATCTCAAAATGTGTGTTTTTTTCTTGCTGGAGAGAGCTAAGACCCCTTTCTTTTCAAACAGATAATTTTTCCAAAAAAACCTTTCCAAGCTTCATCATCAAACAGGCCGAGGCAACTGCTTCAGGGGGTCTCTGTCCATGTGAAATCTGATAGTTTTGGTTAATTTTCCATCTGAGCTTCACACTACTCTCCAAGTGAACTCCATTGGGCTCAGTGAGAAACATAACTGTGAAGTCAGTGTGCTCTTATACATATAATATGACATGATGGCATCAAGACTTACTGGCTGTGATTGGTGGAAAAGAGGAAAAAAAATCACTTTTTATATTCAGATTTCATAAGAACCGTATTAATTTGACACTTTGTACCACACCACCATACTCATTTTTTGACCTGTTTTTTGATCAGGCAGAAGGTTATTGCAGTGTTATTTCTCTTCCCATAACCTCCTATGTATCTCTTGACCCAAATAGAGACACTGATTTTCCCCTGTTGTGTCTGTAATGAGAGGAGATTATGTTCCAGGGGCATCTGAACATTTTAATCTCTGAGTTTGCACTCTGATTTTCAGAATGCACTCCACCAGAGTCCTGGTCTAGGGGCCAAGGGGCACCTTGCCAAATATCCAAAATAACAACCATCACAACACTGCAGATGATCTCAAGCAGTGCTGGTTAAGGGACATTTTCACTGGCATGTGTGGCTTAGTGTTTGTGTCAGTGTCTCTTCTCGGAGCTGAGGTAAAGGAGAGTGACATCAGCATACCTTAGATAAGGAGCAGCCACTGTGAATCATGTAAGACTCACTCTGCAGCCTTCTGGCCTCTTGCCAAGTTGCCTGGCAGCAAGAGACAGAAAAACAAAAACAGATTTCTCTTTCCATTTCTCGGCCGGCGGGCTGGAATTCCTTGAAGTTTCTGCACCGCCCGTGGTAAAACCATTTCACTCGCCCACGTAAAATTTGTCAAGCCACACCCTTTTGTATTTGGGAGATTTCCAATACATTTCTCAGATAGGGCTCAGTTGCTCTATTTTCATCATTTCTTCCCAATGTCCCCTACAAAAGCAAATCAGCCAAACAGTGAACATGATTACATGTTTGATGTACGGAAAGATATGGGAGCTTCACTTCTGATGTTGAGGGCTCTCCATGCTGTAGACTGGTTTAGATATAATGGTTAATATCATCAAAACCAAAGAAGCATTAAAATGTCATCTAAGTGAGTGACATTTAAAAACAGTATTGCTACACAAAACATCACTGGCTGGTCAGAAATGAAAAAAATACTCTAACAATAGTTTTTTTAGTATGTGGTCTTTATCTCTGAACCCTGCTGTTTCCTAATGGAACATAATTGACTCTTACTCTGTATATTACTTCTTGTGTATTCTTGGATCCTTTTTTCTATACCTCCATGGAATTGGTTTGCTGTGTTACTTTGAAGTAAATAGATTGATCAAAGTAACACTCAGAGGAGGTTTAAGAGATAATGAAGAAAAAAGCCCTTTTGTCTATGGGTAATGCTGAACAGCATGGATTGTTTGGTCTTTCTGTAGTTTCATGCGTCCTGCTCTTTGGGAACTTCAGTCATACAGAGTGTAAGGCCAAAAACGGCTGTGAAAAACCAGCTACAATAAATAAATATGAAAATTAATATTTTTGTAAATAAGAAGTCTGCAGTGATTCATCTATTAATCGCAAAATTAATACTTTTTAGAAAGCATGTCTGTATTGCACACATCTACACCATGTATTACAAATGTCAATAATAAAACATTTTTCCTCTTCCTTTCCACCCATCAGATGGTGAGGAGATAAATCTGTATTGCTTTAACAAATTAAATCAACCACTTGCCTTCCGCGGTGTCAGAGGTTGCTACGGTTTGTTATTGATTACGTTTTCAGAGCTGTCTGCAGGGCCAGGCACCCCTTATGAGTTTAAGTCTTGATCTAATTCAGAAAACAAAACCTTGTCTTACAAATGACACTTTACACAGCACCCAGACTCAGTCTTAGTTTTATTTATTTTTTATTTTTTATATATGATATAAAGTCTCTTTTGCAAGGGTCACCTGGCCAAGAGGACAGCAGAAAACATTAAAACAGTTACATGACATTACATTACAACTGAAACATTACAGCATTAAAATATACAACAACATATCATCAATTAACTGATCCAGACTACAGGAAACATTTACACCCCTCCTGCACAGCATTTTGAAGCAAAAATTTAAACTCACTGAGGGGCACTAGTATGTCTAAATGTAGCATACTTTGTAGACTATTTCATGCCTCTGGTGCACAATAAGAAAAAGCAGTCTTGCCTAATTCTGTAACAGCCCTGGGCACTCGAAGTAGTAACCACCTAGCAGACCTTGTTAAATAACTGTTAGTGGTGAAACAGAGAAGACTACAGAGGTAAAGGGGTAGTTTGCCCAACAGGCCTTTATATATGAATACATACCAGTGTAGCTGTCTACGCGAGGACAGCGATGTCCAACCCACTAATTTGTATAAGGTGCAATGATGGGTGAGTGACTTGGCATTTGTAACAAAGTGCAGGGATGCATGATAGACTGAATCCAGCCTCTGCAGCACAGAGGAGGCTGCATGCATATATATTATGTCTCCATAATCAATTATAGGAAGAAATGTGGATTGAACAAGCTTCTTCCGAGCCTCAAATGTAAAACAAGGCCTATTACGAAAATAAAAACCAAGTTTAAGTTTAAGTTTCCTCACAAGATTGTCAATATGGGTTTTGTAGGAGAGTTTGTCATCTAATCATATACCCAGGTATTCATAAACTGGCACCTTTTCAATGGGCATACCCTGCAAAGCAACAATGCTAAAAGACTCTGCCTGGGAACGAGCTCTGGTGAAAGTCATGAATTTTGTTATGTGCGCATTCAGGACTAGCCTGAGACCATGTAATGAGGTCAGTAGTGACAGAAATGCTGTCTGGAGCTCTTCAATGGCTTTAGTCAGAGAAGGAGCAATTGTGTAGATGTCATCTGCATACAGGTGCAATTTAGCTGGATGAATCCCACTGCCTAGGTCATTGATAAAAATGGAGAATAAAACATGAGCTAAAATTGAACCCTGGGGTACACCTCTAGATATCTTGAGAAAACTTGACTTATAATAACAACACACGGTGTTCTGTCTGTAAAATAATTTTTAAACCAGTTTACAGCCCCTTCACATAGACCAATATTATGGAGTCTAGCTAATAACAGCTGATGATCAACTGAATCAAATGCCTTTGATAGGTCAACAAATAATGCAGCACATTATTTTTTGTGGGATAGATTTTTAACAAGATTTTTAACAAAAAGCCTAAACAAATGATTGGATAATGCAGTAGACAAGATCAGGATATCACTGGGACCTGGTTTGTTTAGGTGGTTGTGATCAAGTGAAGTTCATCCAAGGGGGTCATTCTGGTGATACCAGAGCTGCACGCTGCACACTGGTTATGACCAATGATTCCCCTCCTTGACGTGTGGCACAGATTCCATCAAGGCTCAGCTCCAAACTATCTGAAATCCACATCACACTGTTTAAGACCTTTCTCAAGTCATATACACAAACATATGTATATATACTGTGTGTGTGTGTGTGTGTGTGTGTGTGTGTGTGTGTGTGCGCATGCGTGTATGTATGTAAAGCTAAGCCATGGAGTTTTTGTTTATTGATATTCATCTTCACTGAAATATCAGAAAAGAGGTATAGCTCAAATAGTCTTTTAAAAAACATATTCAATGTTATAATTATTAATAATGAGCAAAACTGTGGATGAACACTGACATGTAATCAGACCTGGTGTGAGGAGACAATTCTAAGGAGCGTGTCAGCCTACTGCACACCTTTTAATGCGAATTAGCATGGAAATGAGGGAGCCTCACAGCTGCTGGTGACAGATGGAGCCAGGTGTGGGTGAAGTGCGCACAGGTGTGGTTTAAGTCATCAGAGAGGTGGGCACACAGGTGTTCCTTCCATAGGGCACTGGAGTGGGACAGGAGTGCACCCAATTCTACTTGAGTAAACTGAGAAGTGTAAATTTGAGTACATACTGGTGTTTATAATCATTACATCCAATACTGATAATCAGAAAGGTGATTTACCTGTGACATATTCATTGGTAAAGAAGCATGTTATCACCAAAGGTTAGGCTAATTCGCTGGTAGTCTTCATGTCACTCAGAATGTCACAGTCCACTGATTGGTTAATATCCATCACCCGACTGACATTTGAGATAAATATGAAGGTACTTGCTACTGATGAACATATTTATTTTCATGAGATCTCTGAAATTGATTTTAGGTTGAATTTATGATTCTGGCCAAACTCACTTCACTTCAATAAAAGAGAACTTCAGTAAAGAAATAACAGAAACAAGCCAAAAACATCTTGTCACATCAAAATGGCTTAATGGCTTTTTTTTTCAGAGCCAAAGCAACTGTAAATAAAGAATGATCACTATGTATGTCATTTACTGTGGCAAAATATGGTAAAATGAAAAAGCCAAAAAGACAAGGTCTGGATAGCATGCCCGCACAGACTGAACAGCACGCCTATCATTTTGCATTTAAAAGTAGGGCTCTGTTTGTGCATAATGAAAGTCAATGCAAAACCTAGTCCCCAGTATTTATAACATGAAATTTCAGTTTCAATCCAGTTTGTACTGAATTATGCAAAGATAGTTTACCTGAAAGTAGTTGTCAGTTATCATGGATGCACAGCTGTAAGTCAGTAAAACGTGAGAATTGGTCAAGGGTCTGAATACTCTTGGTGGGCACTGTATATACATGTTCAGTATAATGCAGTATATATCTACAGTTATAATTTTATAAATTGAATGCATCTTGACTACACTTTATGGTGCATCTTATAAATGTTTTATTTCCATTTTCCTAAAGTGTTGCTGTCCTCTCAGTAGTTGTGAGGTCACATGGACTTGTCCCTCTAAGTTCAAGTGGATGTTGAAAATGTTCCATTCACAGGCTTGTGAGACTCACACTATGTCCCTTTCCTGTGGACGATTTTAAGCTTCAGCCTATTTTCGCAAGATAATACTAGCCTGAGTTAATTGCTCAAATACTTTGAAGAGTGAGCTTTCTTGCCTGCTTTCATGACATTAGTGGAGATTATAGATTAAGAAATAAGAAGGCAAAATGCAGCATTACGTGGGCTGCGGTTTTTTGGCTCTTAAGCAGTTAAAGAGGAGTCTCACTTCAATATGTCAGCTTCAAGGAAAAAAAGATGAATCTTAATTTGTTCACTTACAGTGATAGCCCATCCTGATAATTGAATATGCTCCTTAAATATGATTGTTTCTATACATTTATATACAAAATTACAAAAATATTTAGTACATCCATGAAAACCTGAACTGCAAGCTCTCAATGCAGAAATCAAGTACATGCGTGCAGATAAATAATCAAGTCAATCCATCTTGCAAATATAAAAATGGACAGAATCACTCTGAAGGATTATTTAAAAACAATGGCTACACTGACTGAAATGTAATGAATCTGTTTCTGTAATCTGATAGGGATTGCTCTTGGGCAGTCATTTCTTTTAAAGCTCCTGTGAAGTGATTTTTTGTCTCAGAATATTTTAATGTCAGCTGCAACCAATCTATTTGCATAGTTTTATGTTAATCTATATCCAGATGCCATCCAGACATGTGTCAGTGAAAGACTGCTAGCAGCAGCTAGTGCTGTAGTAATTGGCACTCACTCTTTTCGTGCCCAGTCTGAACTTGCAGACAGCTCTGTCTGCTTAAAAGGTGCTCATTGAGGCAAAACATTTAGCTTCATGAGAAGGGGCCAAGAGATGTATACTGACTACCTTTCTCACTGGTGCTTTCTGTTTTAATACAGCACATCAGCTGTGCTTGAAGAAGAAAACAATAAACCTTTCATTTGCGCGCACGTACGTCTGCTTGTTTCTTCTAGGTAATTACAGCTCTTAGTCCTCCCCACCCCCACATTGTCGTTAACATCAGCAATATGGTGCAGAAGTTGGCCGCGCTCTGAGTGTCTTTGTATGGAGTGTTCTCTGATGGCCAGCCAGGACTTCAAACGCTGCGGGTTCACAGTGTCACAGAGCTCAGTATGCCCTCCCCCTCTTATGGTTCAGGCCTCGTTCATCAGTGTGAGCGTACGGCTCACAGATAACATCTCCCTGATGGTGAGAGAGCAGGAGATAGGATCTCAACAGCCTGCAGCTAGCTATCAGCACACCGGGCTGACTGACATCTCAGAGCAGAACTATTGTGAAAGAAAATTAAACGCTCTGTGGTGCCATGCGGGAAACTACAAGGACAGGCACAGTCAGAGTAGAGTTTTGTGCTTTATAATGTGCACTGTGTGTGCACATAGGTGTTTCAACAATAAATTGCGAAATTCAAGAAGCAAGGGACACGTATGATAATAGAGATTTCTAACCTGTTCCACACTGGAAACACAGAGTTCTGTTCTTAATTACCTTCTGCCTCATTAGCAGTTTTGAACAACAGTGCTCTTTGTGTCACGAGCAGTCCTCCTTAGGCTCCCGTGAGTACTTGCAAATGTTCGTTTTCTCTTTTAAAGCAATCCAAGAACAAACCCGCTTCCCACTAATGACAACTGCGCTCCTCCTAAACTCCTTTGAGGAGGCCTGATTTACCACTTTCTCCCAGCCCCTCCTCATCCAATCCTGTATAATTACAATAAGAGCAGCTCCCAGGAGATTTTGCCGGGCGCACATGATCCTCCTTCTCTTCTTCCGAAGGGATCGGCTGGCGCTGCGTGTACTCCTCGAGAGTGGTCCCTAGGCATGATCCCAGGAACCGAGGGTCCGCCGACATGCGATGCCTCCTGCCTCTGTGAATGCTCCCAGCTGTCAAGCCACACAGGGGACAGCTGGTGGTTCTTACTGCCCCAAGGTGGGAGGGGGACCAGGACCCTCTCCTGAAACCCTGCGCAATGCGGTCCGGTCGGGTGCCAGGGTAGGCTGCTGTGACTGTTGTGAATGCGAGTGTCCTTGCCCGCAGCCCACAGATGGCCTCGGGGATCCCCTGCCACTTAAAAAGAGCAGCCACCCCAGTTTGGTCCGCCCCACTGCTTAACAACGTTAAAAAAAAAAACACACTGCTTGGCTTTACATCATTCGTAGCCATGTATAATTTATGGTGCCAGGAGGGGTCTACCGGTTAGCACTTAAAAAAAAAACTTGCTGGGTAGGAGCAAAATCAGGATTGTCTCAGTTTACTCTGTTGAGGAAAACAATGGGAGATGTCTTAAACAATGACAAGGGAGTTTGTGGGCACACAGGGTTACGTGGAAAAAAAATGAAACCTGGGTGACTCTGTGGTTGCATTTGGCAAGCATCTATGATCAAGCCTATTGAGGCCATTCACTTGGTACATGCTTGGTAAGTGAAAATATACTCTTATTTATTAAATCATTATTTATAAATGATTACTCCATGGATCATCCCTGGAAACTTTAAAGCAATGCCAGGCTTCTACAGAAATGTAAATATGAAATTTGTAACAGGAGGGTGAACTAGTTATAATTTTTCAGAGAAATACCCTAGGGGCACCCCCAAAAATGTCTGGCACTGAGGACTGAGAGAAAAACAAAACAATTACATAGATTCTACAAGGCGGAATGAGGTAATCTAGCAGAAATTACTTCAAAGAGTCTGATGAACAGAAGATCATTGCTCATAGGCGACTCAGTTGGAGGTAGATTGAGTCTAACAGTGATAATTGGATGGTGCCTCCTCACTTTAGACTGGCATATCCATGTGTGAGGAACAAAGGCAGAGCTAATCTGGGTAACACTGCTTTGATTAAACATCCTGTCACTCGATGGCTATGAGATGGCCTCTGTGGTCCTGCATTCTGGAAGGATGGCAGCTCCATCTCCCAAAATTTTAGCCTGATGTTAGCATCATATGAGGAGTGTTGGATTCCCAGCTTGCACCGGATCTTTGCAATAGTGATTCTCCCAAGGTAAATTAGGCGCTGTAGTATGATGCCAGCAACACATTGGTGACTATGGGGGTAATTTTAGATTTGTGACCATGACTATTCCTGAGTCATGATTACTATGTAGCTGACTGCTCTTTGTGAATAGTTGTTTATGAGGATGGAAATAGGAGGAATACTGAAACTGCAAAAGCAAATGTTAATTTTCCCCCATGTTCTCCTGTCCAGGTTCATCTGAAGATGCAGAATTTTCTTTGCTCTAACCCTTTTCAGGAAAATTTTCAGTTGGAAGTGGAAATGGAAGATACCTCCCCACCTTTGGTCTCCCAAACCTCCTTTATCCTGTCACATTTTGTCACTTGTTTCAAAGTCACAGACCCATAAGGGTGAACACATAACTTTTTGAGAATGGACGATTCATTCTAACTCTGAAGAAAACAGGAGGGAGCTGTTCATTCATTGTTCTCTATGGCTTGTTTTTAAATATAACACATCAAATGTAACACATTTAAGCACTTGTTAGCCTTTTATATTATTCATGTCACTACAAAAGCTGAAGGACATACACTCAGCTCAGTTTAAGAATATTGTTACAAAAGAAGTGTGATTCAACAGATGGGTAAAAATACAGAAACTGTATGCACTGCTGGTTTATAAACTCAGACATTTTGAAGGGGACATGTCTGGTCAGTGCTCAGTGAAAACAACAGTCTTCTGATAAGGAGCAGTGTGCTCAAGCAAATAAACTAAAATGTTGCTTGGCAATATTCTGCTGATCTTTGGTGACCCCAGCCCAATCCCAGGCTCTGTCTTCATCTCCAGACAGCTGGTGAGGGAGGTGGGTTATTCCAGTCGATTCTTACTCATGGCAAGTCTAGCCATCCGTCACATCCACAGCCTCATTACAGAACGAGCAAGGGTGTTGTGTAATTGTCCTATCACGGGCTTGTCTTACAGGCCATTTGCTCTGTACCTCCATTGCTCCTTCTCCTCTTGTGCCTCCAGCCACCACATATTTGTGACTTCTCTTTTTATGTGATAGATGTAATATTTTCTAAGAATCATTTCCCTCTTCCTTCAGGTATGTTCAATGACATTGTTTGGCTTCCTTTCATGTCTTGTTCTGTGCAATGAAAAAAATCTCAGTTAATCATTTTTTTCCTGAAAATGAGTATGAATCAAAAGAGAAGAGGAACGAATGCTAACTATTTACATATGAATGGTGCACAGAAATGGTATAATAGAGGAGGAGGTATAAAGGGCAAGCTTGGAAGAGCATTCATTCCCTACATTACATTCTAGAGCATCTACGAGTATGAATGGTCATTACTAAAGAGGGACTTTTTCAGACAGGGTTTTTCATGAGTGATTCTCGCCAGAATCAGGAAATGAGGGGAAATCAAGAAACCTCTGAATTCCGGTAACCTACAGCAGCAATAGTATTTTATCACTCAACTAAAACAGCTGAATTTACACCGTAAAAAAAATGCGATAGAAAAAGTACTGTAGTAAGTACAGTGAAATTTATATGAGATAGTTGTCATTTAGTGCTGACATTGCTAAAATGTAGATTTCGAATGCGATTATTTCAAAGATGAAATAAATTACACTGAAATGTGACTGCATCTGAGAGAGTGATTATAGAATAATTGAAGTGAGATAACAATGTGACATTTTATGTTGTACACTTCTTTATGTGTATATATATGTATGTGTTATTCAATTATCTTCCAGTCATAGTATTGACCAGATTTTAATTTATTATTTAAGGACTTGCGAATTATGAGAAGTGATACTTTTCCTCATTAATATGACTTATAAATGGTAAATCGTAAACCATTCATAGCTTACATCTGAAGTTATGTCTTGTCTCTTACATAACACAACACAAGTGTTAGTGAGCACAGTCTATGTTTACTTCTCATCTAAGCAGGAAGTAACTGCGCTGCTGTGCATAGTCTTGCTAGTCATGAGTGTTTCCACACTTTAAGGAAGTCCCTTATCTGAGCAAGAGCAGTGATCGCTGACAGGAAATGCAGACCAACAACCGCCACCATGAGAGAGAGCTTCAGACAGTCAACAAAGCTGACAGGAGTAGCATAGGGATGCTGGTTAGCGCGGCATCACCAAACCGCACGCAAGAAACCTCTTCCTCAGAATACAGCAGCTGCTGCCCACAGTTTATGTCCTGAAAGGACATGGACAGTAAAATGCTTCACATGTCAGTGGAAGAACATTGGGCTACCTCTTAAGGCAATGTTGCCACCATTTTTTTGAGATTTTTGTCACTTATCTGGACACCTGTGGCCATGGTTTGACCTCTTCATTCACTAATGAACCCTGGCTCGCAAATGCAATGCTGTTAATAACCCTTTAACTCCCAGAGCATGAAAAGAGAATGAGGTCTGAAATAGCGTTTTGCGAGCCAGGGCTCTACAGCTGTGATAACAGTGCAGGTGGCTCTGTGTCCCTTTCCCATGCATCACTGGACTGTAATACGGCCTCACGTATAAGCCTGACAGGTCTTGTTGTACAGCAGTTCCTGAGTGTAATGTTGCAATTACAAGTTGTGTCAATGTGTTTCACCATTAACTGACCAGTGTTACTGTTCTTAGAAGAGACAATTTTTCTGTAAGCACCTCAGTGCCAGATGGGGTGGCAGGAATAAACCCAGTGTGTGTGTTATTGCCTTGTTTGCCTTCAGTGTTGTATTTAGTAAGTACCTAGATCTTGTCAGCTTTATGCAATAGATTGATTTTCCAAAGTAAAAATAATTGCCAAGATTTCAGTGCCTGAGGAAAGGAAAATATAAATGCAGTTTTTTGGAAATGAAAATGTTTTTGAAAGTAAAAATGAGTTAAAACCCTATTTTCATTTGTAAAAATGTGTGAAAATTAACTGGCTGGAGCCAGTAGAAACAAGCCTTGTCCGTTGTATCCCCCCTTATCCAGCCAAGATATTGGCTGGATTCTGCCCCTGACGCTCTGACAATACAGTGTTGTTTTTGTTGACTTGTGTCCAATAAATCAGCCATGCCTGGACTTGTGATGAATGCAAGAGACTTACAGAGAAGTACAAAAGCAGTGCCCATTCCTTTTTGTCACCAATAATTTGTATACATTCTTTCAGATGCAATTCTCTATTTGTAATGAGTTGGAAATCTGGTTTATTGCTACTCTTTTGAGCTGACTGTTTTGAGTTGAGACTTGGCTATAGAACATACTATGAGTTATTGGAAAAAGTACACAAAACCTTTATGATATATGTTCATTTCTGACCATACATTGTGCTTCTAATACATGCAAAGTGAAAAGGACATAGATATTTGATTATAAAAAGGACAGTTTTTGGTTGGACATATCAAGGGTTTATCACATTTACCACCATAGTGCTTGCTGTGTTTATTAACACTTTCTTTGTTTATTAACACCTTATTTGTTCCAAATTGTTGACTTTTCCAAAAGATTTACAAAGTAATGTAAAGCTCCAATTAGGCATTGGACTACTTAATTACGATAGAAAGCAGAGTATTGGACATTTTAGAGAAAAACCCGAGATACTGCTCTTCATACTCTATATTCTGTTCAGAAAGTAGAAAGATCTGTGTCCCGAATTTATCAAGTTTTGTTACATCCATCATGTTTGAATATTTTAGGAAAAATGTGGCTTTGTGTATACCTGCTCTAGCCTCTGCAAAATACTTGTTCAAATCTGTAAACTGTGTGATTGCTTATAATAATCGTCTGGCAAACATTGGTATGAATGAAGCTGTCTTCAAATGAAGCCTTAACTTTGGTTCTTTCACCGAAGTTTACATCACTGTGTATCATTATACTTGATGGGAGCAATTACACATAAATGCTGGATGAAAAGCCAAGTAATTAGAAAGAGATTACAGTATACAATTTAATTGAAACTGTACAACAAAGAAAGGAATTTGTGCAATATGCGTTTTATTTCAGTTGCTTGGATTGCTGGTTTTAAACACAAACATTTTATTTCAACTTGCTATAAGGCTACTAGCTATGAAAGAGAAAACAACGTTTGGGAAGTCTGGGTAAAAAGGGAAGCACCAGTACCTTTAAACATGAGATCATATTGAAAGGCTCCACTTTGTGTCACAAAACTGTTGAGCTGTGAGCTTGAGAAGAACTGCATGCATTAAATTCCATGCATTGCCCTGCTTCACCATTTGGCCTCTCATCTGCACAAGAAAAACTTCACAACACAGTTCTGCAATGTCATTTTAAGACATCATATGTTTAACTGGGGATTTAATATATATCTTTCAAAGTATCTTGAAATATTAAAGGGTATTTTAAGCCCTGTGTTTAAATATTTATCACAGTCTTCAATTGGTTAAGATATGTTGAATAATTCATGGCCATTTTTAAATCTGCAAGTGCATGTTGGAAGGCTTGGTGAGTCGAGCACATCTGAATAAAGTTTAGCTTAATACAGACTGCAAAAAAAGAGTCTTTGGAGCAAGCAGTTTCTGGTACAATTATATTCATGTATGTGTGCCTGCATGCATGCATGTATCTTGAGTCAATAATGTTATAGGATTGGCTGATGATAGAGATAAATACTTCTGTTAAATAAATACTGATTCCAGTTCTATATTAAGTGCCCCCATGAATCAATACCAAAAGCTAGCTAGTTAACATAAACTAGGACCAATGTTACCAGTACTCCAGACTGTCCTCTGATGCTAGAGTGTACTATTTATGGACATTTTTATTGCTAATGTTACATCGTATCAAGTGCAGTTTTGCAAAGATGTCTCATATGTTTCAAGTTAACATATAAGAGTTAAATTATCAAGTCTGATTTGTTTGGACGCCTCAGCGTTGATGGCTGGCTTAGCAGTCAATTTAAAAATATTACAACAAAACAGTGTAAGAAACTAAAGTAACAAAATAAAAGACCAGAGAACAGAACACAGAGAGAGAACACAGCATTTGTTACTAAAACGATACATTCATGTAACAGGGATAAAACTATTTACATTGAAGTGCAAGAAAAAAATAACAGGCGAGGAACACAAACAAAACAACTAATTAGCTAAGTGAATGTCTTCAAACAGTGGTAAAAGGGACACACATTGTATGTGGATTTACAGCAGGTTATTCCAGATGAATTTCACCAAATTCAGTCTTGTGTTATAATCCTATAAGTTATATCACTGAATGTGTGTGTGTGTGAGGAATGAACTCTGTCACGCAGGATGTGGATGGGCATTGGAATAAGTACCAAGAAAGCTTTCTAAAATGCTCATTATTCACAACCGATTCAAATGATTCACAAGTTAGGTGCGGGCATTTGCTGACTCATAGATTCGAGTTAGTTATGGTCATAAATGGAAGCTAATGCAGAGCAGCTTCCTTTGACTGGAATTCCCTGCCTGTCCCCATAGCTGGTTAGTCAGTGTCTGTTGAGTTTTGAGGTTTGAAGACTACACGAACCTGTGCCTTAACAAGCTTGTGATGAGTGTATTGAAAATCCCTCAGTTTACTCACTTCATTTCACTCACAACAAATCTCAGCTCTCTCAGGAGTAAATCATAGTGCTATACTGAATCGGCGGAATTAAAGAGGTGGTAGGTTGAAACTGACACCGCAACTTAAGCTGAAGCACTGAAGGTGCTGAGGCAGGCCAAATGGCATAAATTTTGAAATTAGATCCATGATATAAGGGTATGTCCCTTTGGCCACACCATTTCTTTTGTAAGTTTATTCACACACAGATATTCTTAAGTAGGGCTAGCATATTGTGTCAATGTGAGTACAGTACTGTTAATTTACTTCCAGGTTTATATATCACATATGCACACATGCATGTTATGCTGTCTGCTCAATAAAAAAGTGCAGCCCATTATTACACTGGATAATATGAAATCAGAATTTACCTAGAATTTACAGCTAGCTTTGAGTTCGGCTGCGTTGCTCAACTCCTCTCAGCTCTCCAAAGCTGCAAGTGAGGATCACAGTCAGGCTGCTCTTAGCCTTTCTCCACGGGTTGCGTTGTTCACTTGAGACCCTCCAGGGGATCAGTGAGGCAAGAAGAACCTGGGAGTACAAGTAGGAACTGTCACTTGCAGCACATGTAGAAAGCATTCATGCCTGTCAAACAGCTCATGGGAGGAAATATATGTGATGTCTAATGGCAGGGCCTTTTTCATTAAAATTTAAGAGAGACCTTCATATGCAATTTTAATTACTCGTATGCATATGTACTTGTGTGTGTGTGTGTGTGTATGACGTTAAAGAGACTTCATTGCAGTCATTTATGCCATTAACACGAGTGTGCAGTGTATGTACAGTTCAGATATAATTACATGGAGTGGGATTGGGGTATACATACTGCAGGTGTACTTTGTAAAAACCAGACAAGCTGCTTTCATAGCATGCTGTAGGAGCCCACTATAATGGTTAAACACTTTCCAAAGCAACCTGATCTCCTTACGCAGCTATCTGAAGAGGGGAAGAATTCCCCTCCTATAAGTGGTAAATAATACATGGACCTATCTCTGAACGAGATAAAAAGGAAAACATTGCTGAAATGCAATCCTCAACATCCAGTCAATCAGTTTGTAGTTAACTGAAGATAAAAGGGAGGCTCTTTGAAAACAGAGGAAAACCAAATATTTTGCAGGGCTGGTCTTTTGAAACTGCTCCCACATTTATTTATTTATTTATTTATTTATCAAATTTCTAGATGACTTCTGGTTGGTGGGTGTCAATAGATGATTAGAATTTTCATTGCTTTTGTAGAAACAACATTAATCAGATTGTGTATACACTAAGGGGAGCACTCTAAATTCCTTGGAACTGTACCAGATGAAAAAGAAAACATTTTCTACAGAGGCCATGAAAATGAATAATTAAAGCCTCAAAACACTCTAATTTAACAAAGTGTTACCAAGACGTAGCCTTCACTGAAATTTGTACTCAAAGTCACCAACAAGTGCAGTGCAGTATGACTGAATAGAGGCCTGGCATTTTCACATCTGCAAACGGCGCTGAAATACCATCTGAAGTGTCCTTGCTCACCTTCACCGTCACTCAGTCTCAGCTCATGCATAACCCCTGTGCAGTATGAATTCAAGAGGGCATCGCCATGCAACAGCAGGCATCGTGTTCGTCACGTACAGACAGTCCTAACTGAAAAGTCTACCACACTCTGCCCTGATGGATGCCATTTATCACTTATGTGGGGCTCACGCTTAGGAAAATGTCACTCTGTGTGTGCGCTCTCCCTTTCCACACGATACCACCCAGCTGGGAAAACACAGTGAGCTACTGCACTCTGTGTCCATCGCCAAACATGGAGACAGCAATGCTGAACACAACATGCATTATTCCAGTTGCCATGATTCCCTGTGTGGAGAGGTTTTAAATCAATAACATAATTCGTTTTTAAATTAATTCATCCAACTCTGCTTCTATTGGGCTGTAGTTAGCAGGTTTGTTTGTTGTTCTTTTCCCATTATCATAATGACTGCTTGATGGTAATGAAATTCCTTGTGTAAATGTACTGGGCAGCTTGTGGGGAACTTTTCTTAAGAGGCTTAGCGGGGTGGGGCAGTGGGGGGGCAATGAAAGAGATTTGAGGGGGTGAGGATAAAAAGCGATGGGTTTGTTTGAGCTCAGATCGAAACTCCAGCTAAAACATCACTTCTCATGTTGGCCCATGTGTCATTCACCTAGATTCCTTGCATACGCTGAGACAAAACGTGCATTTCTTTTTCATGTTCAACACAAACTAATCAGGCATCTTGGCCCCTGCACATTAGGTAAAGAAATCACCAAGCTCGTGCTTAGAGGGGATGGATCAAAGCCATAGAGCAGGATCAAAAGGGCACCCGTACTTTGTTTGTTTGGAGAACATAATGGTCTTAAATGGTTCTGCCCTCTTGATCGAAGCTCAGAGAACTTAGACCTCAGAATCAGAAGCCCCAGGTGCCTCCTGTAAATATGGTTTCGGCTCCCCTAACAGCCCCTCCCCATACAAGCAAACCTTTCAGGGGTCTGAAATGGGGGGAGGTGTCTTGTCTCTTGTGGACATAATCAGCAGGAGAAGGGGGCGGAACTGCCTCATGGTGGTAGCCACTTGGTGAATTGCCAAGTGGAAACAGGACCTTTTCTGAGTGATTCGGTTTGCTCTCCTATGAAAGCGAAACCACGGCAGACACAGCATTCCCCACTGCAGTCAATTTACTTATGAGTATTTACAATCTGTTGAAGACCTCAGATGCCATCAGTTTGGAAGATGCTTTGGCAGCTTGAGCTTGAAGTTTGAATGGGTCATAGCTTTGGATCTCATGACTCAGATGAAATATATTGTTTAAATAACTCTCAATGGCAAAAGAAATAATAAATATTGATAACATGCACAGTGGCGGATTAAGGTGGTCATGGGCCCCTAGGCTACTCTTTGTGTGGGCCCCCCCCCCTTTACCCTGCGCTCACACCGGCAGCTACAACAAGCGACAAAGTGGCTGGAAGTCATTCATTTCCAATGGTCGTTGGGCGACACTGACCCTACGGTCACACAGACAACACAGGAGCCCTTGTCGCTTGTCGCTTATGGGCTCATTTGGATCATTTGTTTCAGCAACCTGTGTCACGCTGCCTTCACTCCCATTGGTAGTTTCTGTGTCGCATCGTTCAGTATTAGCATAAGACAGACCTCTAGTCTATTTTAGCCCCGCCTAGTTGGCTTTGCAACGGCCACTTGTCTCTTGTCGCTGTAAATTGCCAACTCTCATTGAAAATGAATGGCAGCTGGTCGCTTTGTCTCTCTCCTGTGTCGTCCGTGTGACCGTAGGGTGAGCAACATGGCGCGTCCCGTCGCTTGGCGACTAAAAAAAAGTTAAGCAAAGTTCAACTTTATGCAAATGAGCAGCGACAGAATCGAGCAACGGCCAGTCAGGGCAGATGTGTTCCTCTTATATTCTTTCGCTGTGAAACGTTTTCTTAAACTTTAGTTCCTATATTAGCATTTTAGTTCCAATAGCGGCGACTGCGAATGCTACTTTGCATCCATGGTGAAACGGTAGTGTTTGAAGCAAGATCACACTGTTTATAAGAAAATAAATTCCCTCCAAAACATTTTTTTTTCAGCGGGAATGCACCTGATTTGTGGGTTCACGCACACATTGGGCGATATATTAATAGGCCTGCCTTTAAGAAAATACAAACACACAACTCCACGATGAATAGGCCTATAGCAAAGACGATGTAAATATAACATAAATAAATATAAAATATAATATTTATTATTATATACATTTTTTAGAAAATTGATGCATCTCCTGCCAATACATTTATAGCCCACTTCCTCAAAACTACATTAGCAACGCCCACAAGCTGGCTGCAGCAAGCGACAGCGACACAGCGACTTGGCCATGAGTGAGCGCAGGGTCACACATCATGCTTTACCACTTACCAGAAAAAAGTAATTTAGTGCCGTGTGTAAAAGCGTGCTAGGAATATTACACGGCCCACACGCAAACACTCGGAGCGCACTGGCATAGGCTACTCACACACATTGAGACAGCCTTTACTATAAACAGCAATGCTACTGAAAAAAAGGCATTCAAAGTGTATCTGCAAGCTGGTAACAGCTTTTAGCTTTCTAAACCAACAGGTACAACATCTGCAGCAGTAGAGAACACCTTGTTTTACTGAGGCAAAATCACAATATCCTTACAGAGACACAAATCGAACCGCTGTGCAATACTCGAATAAAACAAAGCCATTAAAATACAATAAACACAGCAGCAGCACATAATAACAGCAATAATGCAACAGCAGCACAATCATAAATACATATTCCTACCTTTAGAAGGAACCTTTCCTTGTTTTTCTGACAGAGAAGTCCTTAATGAGGCTGGTAAAATCCAATTTGCGCATAATATTTAGGGATTTCCTTTAGTAGATCTTGGTCACGGACTCACGTGTTGTTTCAGCCGTTGTGCTTTTCGTTTTTGTGCCCCGCTATCATATTTTATTTTGCCGCTATGCTGTCCAGTAGCAGTGACGTATTATTTGAAAACCAAATTGACTTTATGAACCTGGCCACATCTACTCAAACAACTGCTTAATTTTTTAAAAATGTTTCTTATGAGCCAATAGAGGTCAAGGTTTTTATTCTCTCAAGTAAATTTAAATAATTAACCATTTCAGTGTACGGTCACATCGGTGTGATTTGCCGTTTAGCGCGTATGCTAAAACCGGTGCGATTAGAACACTAGATTGGAAAAATTCTACCTAATTTTATCATTCAGGAAACAGCGATTTAACGTTAAAAATTTAGCAAATGCTAACTGAAAACTATGAGAAGCTTAATAACGCTAATAAAAACATAATGTAATGTACGATAATGTAACGTAACACCCGCGCTAGTACATAGCGTAAAATAATCATAAAAATAAGTTACGTGCGAAAGTCAGAAACAGTCTGGCCAATCCGGGGCCCCTGCACACGTGCTGCAGCCTAGGCCAGCCTGTGCATTAATCCGCGCCTGAACATGCACACTCTTTTATGATGGTGGGGCTGTGTAGGATTTCTCTCCGTTTTGAGTGGGTTCATACTGAGTTGACACAATGTAACATCCCAGCTAAAAATATTATGTCGTAATAATGTTCTGGCAATGTTGTGTGTTGTAGCAGCATTGCAAAGTTACATTGTGACAATGTAAAAAGGTACAGATTAGGTTTACACATTCCCACAACATTGTGATGCAACAATACAACAATGTTACTCACACTTACACATTTACAATTTCTGAAGGACTGCAACAAATAGATTTTAATATTTAGCCTTGACGGGTCTTTTTATGAATTCTCTGTGGATGAGGTAACATTCCATTGAGTTGTTGTAGTTGTCTTGTGTTACATTTCCTCTGCGCGATCCTGGCTTTGTGAAAGCAGTGTTTCCATTTGGCATGACTGGCATCTTGGAGCAAACAAAAGCAGTTTGCTCAGCTCTGCTTCAAAGAACTCATTGGCTCAGCTATGTGTCCTGAGAAACTGGCGCGAAACCTGAAGGGTTTCTTCTGAGCGATCTTCACGTTCACAAACTGTTTTGAAGCTCTGTCTAATGCTGGTGTTGTGTTGTCTGAGAGTACTTGGATGAAATACAGAGCAATTGCAAGGATGCTAAGGTCCCAAGAAACGGCATTTTATGAATGAAATAAAATGTGAGAAACCAGTATTGCTGGCTAGCACCATGCATCTGAGGGAGCCCAGTTCGCCTGACTACAGGTAGTGATGGAAATAAAGCATTAAACTGGCTGGTAGCATAAGAATGGCTTGAAATAGGTGATTTTATCAGTAGGCTATTAACTAACCTAATTATTTTCAGAGCTGTTTTATGCAATGCCACCAGCATAAATCTGATCTTTACGTTGCTTTACTGAATTTTGTTTCATCCCAGTTTTAATGTAGCTTATCTTAATGACATAATGACTTAATTTTAATTCACATTTAAGCTTAGCTCTTTTCAAACTAACATGCATTCAAGGTCATTTGAAGAGAATAAATATCAAAATTTAAACTTTATTTATATGATATTAAGAAATTAATTTATTGTGTTTGACATGTGTATTATACTGTATATCAAAGACTCAGGAATATGTCAGGCAAAATATAATTATTAAAAAAAAACAAGTCATGTATCTTCTGTCCCTGGACTATCCTCTAAATCGACCTCAAAAGGCAAGAAGCACAACAAATTGTGCAGCACATACACCAAGAGCCAAACTCTGTACATGTTGAAGCTCATTATTATTTGCCTTATTCAGGGCAACTTATACACTTCCAATTCATGTAGCTATATATTTACTGAAGCAGGTTAAATACTGTGCTAAAGGGCACAGCCGCACACCGCAAATCCCAGGCCGAAACCTTGGTACTACAACTAAGCCGTACCGTTTCATTCTCCTTTTTTGCACAAGATATAAGAGTTTAAAAAGTTAGAAATTAATTAATCACTAAAATGGAAACTATTCTAAATTACATATGTTGTGGCATAAGGAAATGGACCCACACGGGAGACCACCTAATGCCATGCATTAGGATGGCTCCAAAGTGCTCCTGAGTTTTATGGACTCCTCAGCTGTGTGGCCTTTGTGAAGAGAAAAGTTTTAATCCCAGTACCCCTCCAAAGCCTTTTCAGGAGTTGGGTCTCACTGTAAACATGCAGCACAATGCTGGGACACATTCCACGCCTTCTCACCACCCCATAATGCCCCAGCCCCCTGAGAATATAGCAGCCCTGGTCCCAGTGGGGGTGGGGCCCACACATGAATAATGAGGGAAAGAGTGGCTTCCACTAAAGGGATTTAATTGCTGTTCCAAAAGACAAGGATGGGACAACAGTTGAGAATTTGTGATGTGACTACTGCTACTACTACTACTACTACTAATAATAATAATAATAATAAAAATAAAAGGTCAGAAAATATCCTGATACTGTTGGTACCTATTTATCACATTCATTTATTGCTAAAATTCTGTGGTGTAAACAATGAAATCAATAAATATTTACCAAATGGATGATGGAAATCTACATTCAATAGCCAATGGGACACTAAGGGCAGTCATTAATGTCCACACCATTCTAAGATGTTTTTTCAGGGAGACAGATGTGATGATTTGGAAGAAAAATAGGTTTATACCTAATACCTGCTGATCTGAATTTGAACCATCTAAGGGAGTCACCCTGTTTGAGCATGAGGGATCTATATAATCAGGAGAAGGTTGATGTGTCATACTGTATGATCTGAATTTTCCATATCTCACAGCTTGACTAAATAACACCATTGTTTTGTTGCGTGTGCAATCTCTGAATTATTACATATTTAAATGCAGGATGCATCTGTATGAATTATCACAGACGGTAGCAACTCCTTAGGATCTCCCGCAGCAGACCAGGTTCATTTAGTTTGCAGAAGTATTCTTGGTATTTTGGTAAATTAAAAATAACCTCTTTTGCACTCTTGTGCAACAAGGTAGATCTTGATGAAGTTGATGAGCTGTGCCTGCCCTTTCATACTAGGTCATCTGAGGTAAATTCTCTGTTTTGTTCCATTATGACTTAACATCATTAGATAAGCCTTGACAAGTCATTATGAAAACAGCCTGCGTTTTACAAGAAGGACTCTCTTACAATGTCATTGCACGTGGAAACATCTCATGAGGGCCATACTTGTCTTATTTGCATATCAACCTCCACTTTCCCTCCTCCTTTACATGTCAGCAGGTGCCACAGAGAGCTCCCCTGGAAAAATACACCCATTAGAACTGCCAGGCCAATTGGCATTTGGCTCAAGTTCATGACTTTCATGAAAAAAAGTAACCCACTGAACTGGTCTGATTGTCCACATTTTATTCTCAGCAGTGTTGTAATTAAGAGAATGCAACCAAATTAATATGATTATAGCACTATATGCCATCAATGGAGTATGCAGGAAACGCAAAGATTGTTTGGCAAGCAGAGTACACAGATTTAATATATGCCACTCACTCAGTCACACACACGCAAGCGCACGCACACACACACACACACACACACACACACACACACACACACACACACACACACACACCGATGGTTCTCAACAATTAATATTTAATCCTTGGTCATTATCTCTACATCCTCTGAACAGACACCTCCTTGTGAATTTAGTCTCAGTTGCATGCAGTGCATGAGAAAATGTGCTGGGGGGCTTGCTTGCAGTTTCAGACATTGGGGGGATCATTTACAGTTTCAGAAATGGACAGCATTATTCTGCAATGGAAACTGCTCGTCTGAAAGCACATTCCCGTCTGTGCAATCGTGGCGAGGTGGGAGGAACTGTAGGGGTGTTCCAGCCAGTTGTGTGCTTCAATGGAAAGCAAAACAGATTACATGCCAATTCTCAGCCAACAACCATGAAATGCTTACCAAAGACATGAGTCAGCCCAACAAATAGATGAAAATGGTGAGTCATTTTGGAAATGCTAACCCAATGACATACACAAGTGCAATGGGAAATGGCGAAGATGCAGGTTTCAAAGCTTTGGAATGGAGGATTCTGGGGTTGAAGTCCTTAGGGGACACTGGGGCAGCATCCATATTTTTTGAAAGGCCATAGATTCAATGAAAGGCCTTATATGTTAGAATAAAGAAACAAGACAGTTTCAAGATATAAATATGCTACCTAGCATTGAAGTGAGAAAACAAACAGGACTGCATATTTATGTGAATAAACAAATTTATGAATTATTCATAGGACATCCATCCCGAACATAAATATTTTTTCCTTAAAAGGCCCAGTTAGATACTTTCAGTGAGGCCATTAATACCAGAAAATGCCTAACAGAATATATTAATCCTTTATGATCCATTCAACATCTGATATGAAGTCATGAAAAGAAACATCTTACTCACTTCCAGATTGCTTGATGTCAAACCACTGTTTGTTTCCACTGAATTAATTTTACTATGAACATCTCTGTGCTATGATAATGTCTTAATCATCATTCTAAGTAGCTTTTTGGATGATCAGTTTTATAGACCCAAGTCTAAACTATTCTCCCAGGGCATGATCTATCAACCTAAATACAGTCCATGTGTCATTATCACACAACAAAAATACACATTTAAAACACACTGTCTTTAGTAAATGAAAGAGTCTGAATATGCATCCTTTAGACTTTTTCTATTCAACAAATGCATAAGCAGATTCATAGTGTTAAATTAAGTTAACAATGTGACCCAACTTGAAGTGAAAAACTACTTACTAATTACAGCCTCAGTCTGTTGTTAAACCAGCAGGACTTTTTTGTTGTTTGTGCTTTCATTCCAGCTTGAAGTTTCTTTGTGAAAGTTCTTTTTCTTTTTTCCCCCTGATATTTTCAAACACACTTTAGCTGTTATTTGTTCGGTGATGTCTGATAATCGAATTCCAGCATGACGCTAAAGAATCGTGCCGCGTAAATGTGTTGCGGCTCAAGGCTCTTTTTATTGGCAGCCGAATTGATTTATGCTTGAGCTGCACACACAACTGTGCACAAATCACTCCGGTCCCATCATCATCTGACTCCCATTGTCTCTGAAGCCTTACGGATGGGGCTTGCTTGCAGAGGTTATAAAATATATGCCTCCTCCATAGATTCACATGCAATTACTGCCGGATACAGATCAATTGTATCTCCATCCACAGTATTGTTTGGAGGATTAACGCTGTCCCCTGTAAGTCTTAGAAGGGTTGATTTATTGGTGACAAGATGCCTGGCCTGCCTTAAGTGTCCTTCATTGAGTCGGCTGTGCCATACATTTCCTACAGATCTATATATAGGGGTCACCTCCACTTTTTCCAGGTTGCTGTGCTGAATAGGTTAACGTTAGCAGAGCCCAAGAGGGTGATCTACTGATTCGGTGATTTCATTTTATCTGTGTATCATGTTTGCATTGGGGAAAATGGGTTCCATTAGATCATGTCAACAGATCAGCTGGACTATGGTGGGTCTGGATTCTAATCTCTAGGTACAGCTGCCCCTAATGCCAACATATGTCATCAGCTGAACTCATTTCCATGTCATCTGAAAATAAAATGCATTAATATTCACTGATTTGACTCAAGTGCAGCAGCATCCATCGCAACGGGATAACCATTTAATGGGCCTCAAAAGCTGTCGCAGATACATATGTGCCAGGGCACATATTATCATCAGCAATTTTGATGATGAGATTTATGCTCAGAAATAAACATTGCATATCCTGTGTAAAATGACAAGGGAGAACCAACAAATCAGATTATAATCTGTGTTTTTGATTAAATTTGTTTTGTCTCTATGAGTGTAGCAAGCAAATCTGATCTAAAGCCTCTCCTCTATGTTGAGGCCTAATGCAAATCTTGATTAATTGCTCACTGTAAAGCTACCACTCCAATATTTTTTTTCAAACTAAATAAACCCTTGATAATGGTACTGTCCATATAAGTAGCAACATTGCTTATGGACAATAACATTTCAGTTCAACATTTGCAATTAATTGCAAATTAATATAAAATTATCACTCGTCATGATATTTTCAACAAAGTACATTTTCATTTTGACACCAAGCATGAAATATCTTTTGATGTTTTATAGTGCTTAATACCAGTCTTGTGAGACAGACATTTCATAAATCTGTCCCTTTGAGAGCTCACAGTATTGCGTTAATATGAGTGCTGTCCTTCTGCTGGGCTGATCTTATTTACCTTAAATGCTACCATAGCAATTATGGGTAAATCCAAATGATGTGAAGGGATGATTACAATCAGAACACTCACATTAACAGGTGCACTTTAACAGCCTTAAGACTGAAATGCAGTACTACCTTCTTACAATCTGGCTCCCTGTGGCAATGTCTAAATCCATTAATGCTGAAAAATTAAGGCTGCTCAATTAATTGATGGCTCTAAAAGTCAGACCAGATGATGCATTGTAGATGGACCCACTTCTCACACTTGCTTGTTTCTTTCCTAGTCTTGGGTAAAAGTTTCTTTCCTAGTCTTGTAAAAGTATGTGAAGGTATCAGCTGACTGTGTTTTCTGCTTGCTGGCTCACCGGGAGATCTGGGACATGTCCCACGGCTGCACTCTGCACTGCCCCCACACTGCACCTCCCTGACCTTTGTTTATAAACACTGCTCATTAAAAGACGTTTATGCACTCAATACAGCCTTTGACCTTGTGCCTCTCCTTCTCTCTCTCTCTCTCCTTTACTTTCAACTGGAGTCAAGTGCCCACCAGCGCCGCAAATCATAATCGCCAAGGTGGGATTAGATGCATGGAAGCGGGATATGCAGGAAGCCGAGAAAAGCAGGCTTACAGCCATGCTCTACATATGCCAGCCTCTTTATTTTAATGCACATTTTCCCCCAGCATACGGAAACGGGCTGAGCCTTAATCACATTTTTCTGTTGGCGTTGGCTCAGTCTGCATGGTGTTTGCAGTAAAAAGAAGACTGTGCTAAAAAAATGAAATAAAACAAAGAAACAAGACAAAACAAAACAAAAAAATCACAAAGATAAATTCTGTAAAATGTATTTACAGAGCCTCTGTGCTCATATATTAAATGCCTGCGCACCCCAAGTAAGAAAAGCCTGTTTCCTTTATATAGAATATGACCTTAGCGTCCTCTCCTATAGACGTGCTTTTCCCTAATGCTCATGTGCACACATGTGCTTTCCCAGGGCAGCTGCTCATGCTGTTGTAAATAGAATTGCTTGAGGGATATGTCCACCAAGTGACCTGGAAAATATTGCTTTGCTTCTATGTATCCAAACCCCCTATACTACCATATTACAGCATATATCGAAGTAAATGCTACAGATCTTTTCCCTTGTATATTTACACTGAATAATATTGATCGTGATACAGTCTTTACTGAAGTGCTTTCAGAGTCTGCATTTCCCCTGACTTGTCTTTACCAGAGGTCAGCTATAGCTATGCAGACCTGAAAGCAATTCCAAAGAAAATTGACCTGGACTGCCCCAAACACAACAGTGGGTTGGCCCCAATCTCAAATGAGTTAGTTGTAAGAAGGTGGATTTATTCTGTTAAAATCAATATCTTTTACCTTAAAAATCACCTGATTTCCGCGCACTAAAGACAACAGAATTTGAATGGTCACAGCCAGTGTCTGTGATGTGCTTTCCTCATAATTCATTTATTGCACACCCTCTGAGAAGTCTTCCCAGAATCTTCCTGTTAAAAATATTTTAACAGGAAGCGGATAGCTCAGAAGGATTTAGAAGGAAAAGCTGATGACTGCAATGGTTGAACACCTATTTATTGTTTATTTAATGCTCATGATATTGTGTGTAGCAGCCCAATATGATGTCATGCAGGCTTACATTGATTATTTAGATCTTTGACTATGCTCTACAGTGGAAAGAAATTGAACAAGTGTGCATATGGGGCCATGACCTAAAAATGCTTACTCTTTCCTAAGTAGTATGGTCCCAATTTGGCAAGCAACCTCACTCATTTATTTATATCACTGTGATACAGGTGGATGCCTGTGCCAAAAAAATCCAACTTTAAAGATGTTCTAGGAGCAGCACGATAAATGAGACATGATCAGTTGAAAGGCAACCCACTATATTGGGTTACACATGAACATACATTAGCAGATGCACAGTTCAGGCGGGTCAGTGGAAATGCTGATGGATCTGGAGCACAGGGGGTGGATTGTAGTGCAGATGATGTGCAGGGAAACATCAATATCTTAGCGCTGCTCGCCATGAAGGTAGGAAACGCTCCAACTGTAAGAAGCTACAAAACGATGCACACAAAATCAATGGAATTGGTTCATTCATTTTGATGGCTGGTATTCATCATATTCCACTTTCTGTTGACAAGACTGCACATTTATCTGATTATTGTTGGATATGAAATATTTGTCCAATAGATATTGTTTCTCTCAGCCTTCTACACTTCCATATCCCTGTCTTAACAACTGGATTTTTTTATGATTTCTTAATCTGCAAGCTCTACAAAGGCTTGTCTGAAGCGTGATCATTACAATCAGGATTCTTTGTTCAGTCTGTCTCCAGGCATCGAGGCAGCGATGTGTGAATGAATTACCATCACAGGTGTTGAGACATGAAAGACAACAGTGTTACCTCACCACCTCTGCTGCAAAGATTCCAAAATACTGCATTTCAATAACATCATATAAATATGGATTTACTGATAAGTGTATTATCGGGAGCCACGTTTTTTTTCTAATTTGTCATAGATTCAGATGCATTCAGATGCACCATCATCAGCTAATGTAACATACAGCCCATGTTTTCTGAACAGATAAATTTTGCATGAAAGGCTGCCGGTTAATTGGACCTCAGACGTGCACTATGTGTGTGGGTCGCCTGTGTGTTTGGGAGAGAAAGACCTGCTGGAGTGATTAATGAGGGTTCTCAGAGGGGCCGCAGGAGGCGGCCCACACAATCGCTGGCCGGGGCTCAGGCCCGCCGGAGTCGTCCTTCACGTGGGAAACGAAAAGAAGCCGCTCCCCTCCTGTCCGCGCGGGCTCCGCCGAGCTTCCTCTCCTCCGGCTCCACTTCTATTGTTAGCGAGGGAAAAAAAGAGAGAGGAAAAAAAGGACGTCGACACAACAGAGTCTGTGTGTTTGGGGCTGGCGGGGGCTGGCGGGGCGACCGGGGTGGATGGGGCTGCCATGACGGCCCCCGCTGTCTCCCGGCAGGCCTCGTTTTTTTGCCCCGGGGGCTCCAGCAGCTACGGCCGTGCGGTGGTGAAACAGGCTTTAACCTGCTCCGCTTTTCAATAGTCCCCATTGTGTGGGAGGATGTGAACACCAGTCTTCATCAAACAGGGTTCCCTCTCTCTCCTGCTCTTGGAGGGGAAAACCAGCCTGGCTGTCCACGGGGGTGTGGGTGTATTTTTCTTGGCTCTTTTTGTTTTTTTTTTTTTTTGAGGAAAGCAGCTTACTTTTGTTGCACTTGGTTTAAATGCTGATCTGTCATAATGCGTGGTCTAAAATTCTGGTCACTTGTATTTTTTGTTTAATTTTTTCCGAAGTAATAATGACTAAAAAGAAGAGGATTGAAAATCATAGACTGGGAGCGTGACAGGAAAAGAGAGAAACCACACAATGACATATTGATTGGGAAACTCTGAGAACATCTGGGAATTGGAAGGCTGCACTGATGCTCGCTCATTCCATTCCGCCTCTCTGGCAGCTCCCTTTTCCACAAAGAATCTGAGATGACCGCTTAAAATGTCACAAGACTCTGACAGCACACAAACAATATCGTAAGATCAACAGCTATTTGTCATGATATGATGATATTTATGTAGTCCAATGTCTGAAGGACATTGTGTTTGAGTGCTTGATATCTGTGTCAGCATAGACTTGTAATTATTGACAAATGAGCCTCTGCAGTGCCATCCCTTAATGACTACACAGTGCATGCTGTAACCTGGGTCCCCTGCAGTCTGACGATGGTGAAATGATTGGGTGAATCTTAGCAGCCCCCTCTCTCTGTGGGTTGCCTCTTTGTCGCCTCCCCAGCCAGCCTTTTGTTAACTCTAAACGACTGTGGAACCGTTTAGTTAACCCACTGCTGCCTAAGGGCGGATTTCACTATCTCGCCATTCTCAGGCTCTCTAATTGGGAATCATTGCTAACGTGGCGGTATCTGCGATTGGCTCGTGCATCTGTGTAGCCTTGGAAACACGCATGCACAAGTGGTCCCGCTGCCTTGCCTCCCGTCGCCAGTGCTCCGTCATCCGCATTCACTCCGAATTGAATGCAGTTCACTGTGATCTGCATATGTGCATAGATGTTCACTGAAAGTCAGGGAACATGCACCCCTTACCTCACTCCAACGTGCAACAGAGACTTATATATTTTATTATATCATTACTTTTATTTCCCTAATTTAACAACTTTGACTGGACGTTGCATTAGTGCAGGTAGCACATATTTTCATGTATACTGTACCTTCTAAAACTGTACTGACAGAGTTTTCAGAAAATGTGACAATCACAAAACGGAAAAATCACAGAATAAATTGACGGCAAACTGGAATGATTAATTCACACACGAAACCCAGATGTCTTTAATATCCGAATTAGATAGATCTGTAAAGCCAATATCATGGAATGACACTTGCTTAGACTTTGTTTTGCAAGTTATTTATCCATGTTGGCCTCAGTACGGTTAGACAGGAGTGAATTGTTTTCAAATGTGGTTTGTTCTCAGTTCTGAAAGCTTGATACTATGTCAGGTTCTTCATGATATGGCCATGTCCTTGATCTGTGAGATTTTGATATCCCAGATGCCCTTTAAATAGGCTAAAATGTGTAAAAACAAACAATTTGCAACAAGCCCATTTAGGAGAAGTGTCAGTTGTACTCCAAGTTTACATTTCTGTAAGGCTTGCCAATATATCTGTGGTGGTTGTCAAGAACACATGAAAGTTGCTGTACCTGCATTAGTTCCATATGCTGTGCAATACACTTCTCTGGAGTAATCATTTTCAAAAATGAAAAATGGAGAATTGTGATACGTTACTGGAAGCAGGTTACATGAGTGGCAATGACAAAAAAATACCTAAAAAATCCCTCAAAATTACAATAGACAAAACAGGTGTGATACCACCATCTGCGGATCATAATGGCAGTGTCTTAATTTAATCAAACCCATCTTTATTTTTGACAGAAATATTTTTTTAAATGTTTTTAAATGTGTGACTGAATGTACTGAAGGCAGTTTAAGACAAAGAATGTACTTCTATTTGGTATAGAGCCCGTGACAGTCAATTCGTCACAGGGTGCTTTACAGAGTACTATTTCTGAGAGAATAAGAAAAGATAAAAGCAAGTGGAAGTACATGGAAAAAATGAACAATTATCCCCTGGCCTCTTGCAAAAGACAATAAATATAAATTCCTGGAAACATATGAGAAACAATGTACATTGTGTACATTGATAGGATGCATTAGGTCACATTTCCATGATGGTCACTCAGCCACTGACAGAGGAATGGGGGTGTGTCCTAAGGGACATAACTTCGTTGCTCAGATGATGTTTTGAATAAACAAATTTCATTCCTCATCAAATTAAGAGTAATCCTGAGGCACTTGTTGTGTAGTTGTGTGAATGTCAGACAGCTCAGGATTATAGATGACCATTAGGAAAAAATCCTCTTAACTTTTCTATGGAGAGAACAGTGAGTCATTTGACTCACTGTTCTCTCCATAGAGAAAATGACAAATCAACAATTTTAAACGTGGTGTCAGAGTACAATAATGTGTATTGTCAGAGGCCACAAACTTGGAAGCCAGCTACTTTTTTTTTGTTTTTACCAGTGTCTATTTTGGGCGACAGATATGTAAATGCGAAAGCGGAGAAATAAGGAAGTGTTAGAGTATAACAGGAACAGGGCTGAACGTGTGATTTCCCTCACTCCTTCAGTGAAATCTTTTTGGTAAGTGGGGATTCTATCACAGCTGTTCCGAATGGCCAGTTAGTGCTTCTGACCTTAACAGAGGAATGGTGTTTTCCTGTGATGCCAGGGAGAGTGGTGCATTGTTCTGTGCCCTTAATGAGGTAACCCGGTCTAGTTTTATTATTCATACTGGCCTGTGACCTGGATAGGGCCTCTTTCTTAAGCAATAAACTCTTCTCTGCTTGAAAACCAAAAATGAAAACCAAGCTCAGCCTGACTGAAAAGGAAATGGTGCTCCTTGGGGCTAAAATAAATGCCAAAATGTTACTGTTTCAATGTCTCCATGTAATTATTTGAAACACAGGCTCATTTCTTAATACTCTGAGGATGTGTGGGAGGGCTTCATGATAACATACACATTCACATGTTCAGAGTCACATGCACACATGCACTCACATGCACACACACGCACACACACACTTTTTAAGGCATTTCCCCAGCACCACACCAAGACAAACTTCCTTGACTGTAACACTCCATTTCTATAGCCCCACTCATTCCCTTGTTGCAGCTCAGAAAAGACTCCTGCTGTGAACAGATTCTTTATACTTCAGGATCACAGAGTCAAGGGTCCCTGCAAAATCCAGAGCAGACTGGGCTGATTTGAAATGCACCCTCTAAATCACTCTTGCGTTGTATACATTTTAATGAACTGTGTACATCGTGTATAATTCAGAAATGTTTTTGCATGTGTTTAGTGTTCTTCAAATATTGATTCCAAAAGACATGCATTTAAGCAAGCTTACAGACATGCTTCACTCCTACACATGCAGAGGATAGATGGAGCATACCATAACAAGCAAAAATAAAAAAAAGAGAAAACCAGGGCATCAGATAATGATCTTAAAACAGAGACAAATTCTCTGTCATGAGGAGAAAGCCCTCTGAACAGACAGCCCAAAGATATCATCAATAATCACTTGCGTCAAGCAAGTGTTATATTACATGCATGCACTGAGTTCTATAGTTATGCAGACTGATTGGCCATGTGTCTCTGTATACTCCAAAGCGCAGAAGACCACTTTGTTATTCTCTTTGTCAGTTAAATGGCTTTCAATGCATGCCATTTCCTTCTGACGGAGAGCCTGTGTAGCCAGGAGAGAGAGAGAGCAAAGAAAGCACGTGGCCAGCATGTAAACATTACAATGAGGAAGTGCAGCAGTCACAAGGAAATGACCTTATGTGCACTTTCCGTGCACAGCCGCAATATCGATCTCTCACAATTTCTGGCAAAGAGTGGCAACTTCTTGGGACTGAGCTCCAGTTTATGCTACTTAAAGCAATCTTTTTTAAAAACAAATTTTATGGAGTGTTTGGGGCATAACAAATTGTACATTTAAAGTAGAATGTTATACATTTCAGCATAAGTGCCATTGAGTTGACAGCATTCATACAGGACTTTTTTTGTGCTATAAAAAAAACAGTTTACATGAAGCCAATAACTCTTGACTAATGGAATCCTGACAGTCTTCCAGTTCCAAAAGCTGAATCTGTCTGAGGACTTGGTGAGGTAAAAGCCTCAACACAGATCTGTTGTGTGCTCCGCATCTGTTCAGTTTACCCTGAGACCGCTAACCCTGAGCATACTGTCTTTGGTCTCATTTGATCTCTTCTCTAATATTATGACACTGCATGTTTGCCTTGTGCACAGCAACAAAGAAACAGATCACAAGTCCAGAACTGTTTATGTAAGTGCATTGTTTCAGGCCTTCAACAGAGTTACTCAGAATGTGACATATACAGTAGGAGGAAATCAGAGACATATAAAGACACTAGAGTCAGCCTGTGGGTCCACACGCGACACAGCTTTGTTGCCTATCTGCAATTAAATATAATTTCAAGGTGGGGACACTTTGACATTTGATTAGCCACATTTATTTCATCTTTTCCTCTTCCTTCCCCTCTGTAGCATAAACTGAATAGAGAGACTGTTCAGTTTACGCTACAGAGGGGAAGGAAGAAGAAAAGATGAAATAAAGACTGTCAGCTTTACATTCCTTCCCTGTACCAAACACCCATTTCTAGGAAGTTTTGGTTCCTAATAAGAGGTTCCATTCCTGTCTGTGTTGGTATGTCAGGCCTGGGTGTTCATTCTCTTAGCCATACTCTTTTGTTTATATAATCATTTACATTGAGACAGAAAGCCATAGCACATTTAGTTTCAGTGATGACTGAAACAGCATTCCCAATGTCCTGCACATCAGGTTAAATGTCAGTTCAGTAAATAGAATATCTCTGATTTAAGTCCTGTGCACTGGAATAGACAGAAACAAAGAAGACATGGTGAGTGTTAAGAAAATTTTGAGAGGGAACGTGAAGGCTGGGTGATACAGTGACAGGCCCATTTGGAAAAGTGGGGGCAATCAGTCAGGACAGTCTTGGCACATTCACATTTGTTTGTGCATAAGAAGCGAATGCCAAGAAGTGGGATGTACTAATGAACTGACAGCAGACCATGTCTGGAAGGAAGACGCCACTGTGGACATGGGTGGGAGTTAGCGGCACTGGACTGGTGGCAATGATGGGGTTGGTCACTGTCAGTAGGCATTCACTCCTTCGCTGTTCAGGGCAGGACTGAAGGAAAAGCACAGCTGGGTATCCTGTTTATCGAATGCACTCTGCTCAGCATCATAGTCTGCACTAATCCAAATGATTACCTAATGATCTGTACCATTGGATGTTTGGCCTTGCATGGCTATGTGACATATTGGAGCATTTATGTTTGATTAAATCAATATGTGGATTCATTCAATGTTTTTTTATACTTGATACATTATGTCAATGTAAGCACTCTTCAACTCTAATCTATTGTTCAGTTTCTCTCCTGAAGTCTATGGCCATTATGTCAGGAGTGGTATAGAATGTGCCGTAACCAAACAGATCAAAAGAGAAATAGAGACAAAGATTCAGCTGAATGCGTAATGTGTTTTCTCTTGGAGATGAACTCATCAATGCATTAGTCAGACTGTCTGGCACTGTCTCCAAGCAAGTGGAGCAGTACATGCCATTCCGTGACACACAAGGATAAGTGAGAAGATTTTATCAAAGGAACAGCACACTCACTCTGAGGAGTTTTTTGAGAGCTGAATACGACTTAGAATAGAGAGTGATTTGTGATATTGTAATCATTAAAGATAGAAAACCAACCTAAGCATTTGAAAGGCCACCTTGCATGAATGGTGCTAATGTTAAAGCATAAACACTTTTGCTGAAAAATCAATATATATTAAACTGAGATCATTTGTAGTTGGACTGAGTTGTGGAGCATGAGGCAATGGGTAATCACGTTTAAAATTGTACCACAAGATACTACAAATATCCAAGTTGCTAACAAAATAATGTGTGGCTCCAGGAAAAAAAAAACACCTGCAAAATAGAAAATAATGTTATGAGTATTGTCTTTTCTTCTCAGTTTCAGATATCTGCCAGGTTGTTTCAGTTAGATATTCTTTCGCTGTGTGGGTTGTGAGAGGTGGACTGAATGTCCTGGAAAGACAACCCAGGGAGCTGTTTCTGTCATGTCCAATTTTGGTAACAAAGACACAGACCTCAGTGTTTCTGTGACAAGAGTTTCCAGAGAACGACATATTTCCACAGTACTCTTCAGTGAAACAGCCGTTCTTTTACTGGATGGCTGATGATGTCATGTCACTAGACAGACTCCTTAGTCTCTGAGTAAATCAGCTCCTCTGGGAGGTGATTGGCTGGATGCCAGAGGAGGTGGGTCTTTTTCACTTGCCTTTAGTTTGACCCCTCAGCTTTCTTGTGGGCAATTCTCGTTCAATACTACTTTTCCCAAAGTGGAATAAAAACAGTGAAGGAAAAAGCTGTACACCTAAGATTATGCCTAATCATACTACAGGTTTTTTTGAATCAGCCATTTTACAGTTGTAATTACAAAATTACAATCATGCATACAACAACATGTACAAGCTACTATTGAACTACTCAGTGTTCCTAAATGAAGACATACCTTAATCTGTTTCTGAGAATATATGTTGTCCGTATCTTTCCCATTTTATTATTGCACACTGTCTCTACAAAACATGTTATAATGATTAGTGTTATTGTTGCTGTCAACAGTAGTAAAACCCTCAAGTAGTAACAGCATTGTTATGACATCCCTTCCTGAAAACAGAGCGCTCAGGACACTATTAGTCACTACACTTACAGGTAACCAGCTGTCGGGTTTTCAGTTCTTATTTGAAGGATAACTGGTGCCAAGACTGTGATCTCAATGTTCCACTGTTTGTCTTCATTCTCGCTCTCATGACTACATCGTTGTATTTTTACACCACAAGTGTCTTGGAAGCCACATCACCACGCTAGAAAAGCACATTACAGCATTTGGACACATGTCTAAGTTTGATCTCACCCAGGATTTTCAATAAGGTCACATTACTGAGGTAATGCTGTGCACCTCATCAATACCCACAGTTATTGTACGTGGAGTGGATTTAGAGTGGATCAGTTTATGATAATTTGGCACATTGGCATGACGCCCACAACACGTGCGGTCCTGAGCTCCTCCTGCAGATGGAAAACATTCGGGGCTATTATTATGCTTATTGTGAAATGTCTCTCACAGCTAAGTCTTTGGCACACTTAAAGAGAATGCTGTAATGTATTCAGGTCTGATTGAGTGGCTCTGGCAACATGTGGCCCCTCCCCGCTGCGAGCTCCTCTTAGAGGAAAAAAAAAAAGACAAACTATCCTCGCTGAGACTACGTGTGAGCTGTCCTCTTCTTTTCATTGTTTTTGACATAAACTCTTTGAAGTTTAATATTTCAAAGAAGAAAATTGAGGGACCTGTAACAGAAAGCAGTCATATGCTGGGCCACTACTCAGGCTGTTCAGTGGACTTTGTATGCAGTGTATGGTTTGTAAATTGTCTGTACTGTTTTTGGAGTAATGGATGCCACTGTAAGGTTTTCTTTTGTTACTTTGAAAGGTTATAATTTTCTGGCTAGTCATTACAGAAATTACCGGTGCTATGGATTCTAAGATGTGAGCGCCTCCATTAGTTTTATTACATTGTGTTAACAGTTAAACAGAATGACTGCCAAGAGCACATTTTTTGCAGCTTGGGATAACCTGACTGTGTAAAACTGAATGAATAAAATATTTATAGCATAACTAATATTTACAATATTGCAAGGTATGTATCAATATGTAATGTACGCATTCCATGTTATGTTTTGGACACACCACAGCAATTTCCTGAAAATTTCCTACGTACATACATTACTCAGTTGTAAATGAGAGTGGATGCCTTTGTAATGACCTGGCCCATGTGATGTAGAGTTCCATGCACCCTGCAGACATGTGCATTAATTGTGTTTAAATGCACTGAGGCGACAGCAGACACACTCGCACAAAGACAGTCTGCAGTCTCAGACTCTGCGGCTCTGCGTAAGCCATTACACAAATAATCTCACCAGTAAACATATTTTCACATCGTGTTCAGAGCCAGTGCACTGTCTACCTAGTTCCCCTGTATGTTATCATTATTATCCTGTATGTTAAGTTGCTGTACTTACAAAGTACACATTGTAGGAACTGACAAATTTAGCTGACTGCTTGGTGAAATATGCTATAAACATCAGTCTGCTTTAAAAAAAAAGACACAATAATGAACTGAGGTAAAGCCATTGCCGTCTATGTTACACAGCTAAGCATTCTGATATGGCTTCGAAGGGAACACCCTATATGACACCTTGTGGACTAACATTCTGGTGTGAAAAGGGTCCATTTGCAAATCTCCATTAGCACAGTGTATGCATATAACATCTTGAAGCTGTGCCCTACAGCTGAATGCAACACCTGTGTTGACTTTGGCAGAATGCTCTGCTTACTTTTTACTCAGTTAGAAATGAAAGCACGAGCCTGGATCTCAAGATGATACTCCCTATGAACTGTAAATAAATACTGGGTTGAAGTGCTGTGAAGGTGCTGTCTCCAAATGCAAATCAGAACACTGGTAATCTGGCAAGAATGTGACAATAAATATTAAAAAGGGGATATCAGACCTTAGGGTTAAACTTGAGCCCTGAAACTCATATTATGCAAGCACCTCTTCACTGTTCTGCTGCATGGTGGCACTTTGCACTGAAAGCAAAAAAAAGAAAAAACAGCCCTTACTTTGTGTAAAGGTCCTCCCCAACTTCTCCTATGAAACCCACATGCCCCACGTGTAGAAGTGTGCTGTCTGGACGCTGGATGGTTTGTGTGACCTAGGCCTCTGCTGAGAGATTGATTATGGGGCACATTTTGTAACAATGAACTCCCAACTAACAGGGCCAGAGTTTTAAGTGTAAGGGACCTGGCTCGGTGACAAGAGGAATGAGATCAGGGGGCAGCAAAGGGTTTTGAGCAGTTTTTAGACAACATTGGCTCCTGAATGTGACCAGCATAGCGGAGGGGTGCAGTGGAGAGGGGGCAGCTGACTCTTGTCTCTCAGATTGCAGGCTCCACCAGAACTCTGCTCTCTGACCTGCTGAGCCATTAGTCTGTCAGCGGTGGGAGAGCCTGGGCGACAGAGGAAGGATGTCCAACCTGTGGTGGGTGGAGAGCCAGGCGACAGGCTGGCTGAACACTGCTGCTACACCACCGTTTACAGGAAGCACAGCCCAGTCCCACAATGTAAAAGCAGGGTGTGAAGAACAATAGCAGTAAATTGTCTTCTGATGAAATTGATAATCAGATTTTTCATGTTAATTCCTCTGACTGTTCTTCTTGACATGGGGAAATGTTGCATAATAATGATGACGTTATGCTCTGAAAAGAACCACAGCAGAGCACGTTCCAGTAAGTCATGTGACTCATCAGTGAGAACCCAGCTGTGTAAAGAGGATGGCTCATTCAAGTAATTCAGAGTAGAAACTTACTCAACACCTTCCTGAAGCAACACCGCGTCAGAACTGGAAAAAAAAAACAAAAACACCAACCGCAGAAATTTAAAAAACAAAAACAAAACAAAAAAAAACTTCACGTTCGACTCATCAGTGTTTTTATTTGGCCCTTCTTTCCTGTAGGCTGAATATTTGTCGGCAAAGGACTGGATGAGCAGTATCTTTACTCTCTATTAGTTAGACATGTACTGGACAAGTGATTAATTTGAAACGTCTCAAATTAGACGTTGACTTGGACGTGACAGTGGTTTGACCGCGGTTTACGTCGCGATTCCTTTTTCCGTGTTTTACGTCTGTCGCTTTTTTTCCCACTCTGGACTCGATCCCATTCAGCCTGTGTTCGTATGTCCCCGGGGCAGGGGAAGGGTAGATAATGAAGGTGATTGGTTGTCAGGATGCGAGTGCGCCAGGGCTAGAGTACTCGGAAGGCAGGAAGCCGTGTGGGCAGTCTCTCTCCCTCTCCCCGTGTCACCGCCTGCGTCAGACGGCAGGAGGGAGTTTTCCACTGACGAAAAAGGCAGCGCTGCTGAGCAGGCTGGATCAGACAAGGGGAGGCTTCAGCTGGTACGGTTCTCATACAATAGCGAGACAAAAAAAACCAACAGTCTATGCGAGGATAAGCTCAATTGTGTGGATTTAAGTGTACATTTCATTGACGGATTTCTTGTATTTTCACTAATGGTGAACAGATACGTGAACTCTTGGTAAGTAACTGCATTGTGTTGACTGTTTAATACCAGACATGTAATTTTAAGACCTTCGGGCTGGACACCAGCCAAATAGTTTGAATGTTCTTTGCCGTATGTCACTCGGACAGAGCAGGCAGTTTCGGTAATTATTTTTTTCTCAAGTAAGTTTGTATTTGTTAGTGAGGAAAACGGTACATGTGCTGGCCCTTTTAACTTTAGAAAACGATCTTGTGAATTATTTCTGGCGGTGACTATAAAATGTTTACTTTGGTTAATAGGCTGCTATTTGCACTTTGAAATCTCCTTTGTTTATTTAGCAATTATTGGAATGACTGTTTACAGCATAACATTTTATAGTAGTTACAATTAGTTAAATGTGTGTAGCTTTAGACTGCCGTGTGTACTTCTAAATGATATATAGCCAGATTTTTCAAAATGAGTGTTTGCAGCGGGGAAATGTATAAAATGTTTAGCTCTGTTGATGAACACAGGTGCTAAAATTTCTGTTGTGATGCATCAATTGTTTTTAAAGAAAAAAACGCACGCTGTTGTGCTTGAATATGCTAATTGAGATAACGTTATGGAGGACAGGCGATTGTCGATTTATGCGACACTACATAGCCGATGTGTCCACACTAAATTGATTTCTTGTTCTTTTCTGTTCCCTCTGTCTGTGTTGCTTGTTACACGAGCGACTCCTTAAGGAACTACAGAACAGCTGATTGAGGTCGGCGTCTAGCGGAATAGCGTTGTAATTGTAATTAGCATTAATCACCCGGGGTGAGAAGGTCAGCAGTAGAGAGGTAGTCCAGAGCTAAGTCACGTTGAGCACGACGTGAGTGAAAAAATCCTTACTGCCGTCAGTGGGTATTTTGTTACCTAAAACGTGTACGTAATTAGGCTACTGTGGAACCGTCGTTACGTTTAATCAGTAGCCTACGTAGCTGTGCGGGTGTCTCGTCCCCTCTTCTTTTTCATCCAACATTCCCCAGATTTGTTTTACCAGTTCTTCTTTATTTTGTATAATAATTGGCACCATAATGTTGGCGTGCTCAGCTGGATCTGCGCTTAGTTTTTTCACCTTCTCATTAATGTTAATTCGCTGAAAATATAATAGTTTATTGTTTTGTCCTGAATGTGGAAAGTTTGGGAACCGCTGGTGTGAGTGCCTCATGCTGGGCTGTCCCGGCTTCTCTGTAATGAGGGGGCGGGTGCAGAGTCACCCGCCTAGCCTCCATGAGTAAATTAATAGTTATTGTACAGATACAAGCTTGTTCTGTGGAATATGAGTCATTAGACTTGGCAGTGTTGCTTTTGCTTTGATACCGCTCCTTACGCTTTACGTTCTGATGTTCCGTACCACTCTTCAACAGAGGAAAATGAAACAAAACAAAAATTTATAGTAAACCACTGCACTTGCTTCAGATGTTTTCTATCATGGAAGCTACCTGTCAACTGACAAAACATAGTTTCAAATGAAGAAAAACTTTCTGTGCGTGTGCGCTAAAGAGAGAGAGATGGCATCAGTGTGGTTAATATAATTTGCATCTGTTGAAATACCCCAGTAATGCATTAATAACAACATTTTAATTATAACACTACAGTTGAATGACAAAGCTCAGTCGATTCATAGCTAACACTCTCTCTTATTTAACAAAATGGAACAGTATCAGGTTGCCTTTGTGTACAGTCTGTAAGTCATTGTATCTTAGAATGCTTTAGTCAGTTGTTCATTAGAACAAAAACAGTGATAAATTGGATACTAAAAAGATGGAATGCAAGTGTGGTGACAAGTTGAGGCCATTGGGCAGCTGTTCAGTTTTGCTGACCCTTTTCTAGGTGACCCGTTTCTGTCTTCTGATCACAACACTTCTCAGGGAAATCCCTGCTGGTGGATTTTAAGTCTTTTAATAAGGAGGAAGTGTATGTGCGTCTCATTCATTGACGCATTAGCTTGGTCTCCTTTGCTGTTATTTATTTCAGAAGTAGTTCCTCTTTAAGGAAACTCACGTGTCTTTTAGCATAGGCAAAAAAAAAAATCCCTGAAGAACTCCACTAGTCATGTGCAGATACAGACACGGTGTCTAGCAGCACACGGTAATTTAGTACATTAGCATGTGAGTGGCTGAGAGGAGCCAGGCTTAAATACTCGTGGGGGCAGCACAGGGAGGAGAGCACACTGCCAGAGAGCCATCAGCACCGTCTCGCCCATTTCCTGTTTCACCCCAGACTTTAACCGTTTGCCACTTTGACACGGTCCAATCCGAAAGCTGAGTGGTGTGGGACCTTGTGGTGTTTCTCGCACATGTCGTTTTTCCCTGCGCAGTGGTGCCTGTCTCACAACCGCAGGAAGCCACTCCTTCACTGCTGAGCGCTCATCAGCAGAGGCTTACTTTGTTTATATCAAAGTGGGAGGAACGACAGTGTAAATCCAGTGTCCTCTGACCAAGAGTCTTCTGTCATTTTTTTTTTTTTTTTTACCCTGCCGAAGCTCAAGCTTTTGTGTGCATGGAAGGGGGGGGCTTCCATCTGCCTTTGGGGCTGTCCAGAGCTCCTTGCTGGAGATGACCTCCTGTGCCCCAGACAGATTCCACCCAAGATACCCCCCCACACCCCCTGACCCTCTCCCCACATGCAGACACAGCAGGCTGCCTGTCTCCCCAGGGAGCACCCTTGTGTTTTGCTGGGAACCTCAACACTCTGAAATGCTCTTTCACGCTCAGCGTGAATTTGAGGCAGACTTGGAGAGAGAGACGAACAGTTTGGGAGGACAGCAGGTTCAGCCATCGTTGGAATAGCTTAATTGGCCCTTGGTGTATGTGTGTGCTAAGTGTTCCCAGTGCAGTGCAGTGCAGTGCTGTTTTTGATGTGCTCTCTCTCTCTCTTTGAGGCTGCTGCTGAGGCATGTTGGGTAATTGGCTGGGGTATCTCTCAGGGTCAGTGTAAGTGTGTGGCTTGGTGGAAAAATCTTAAAATCTCCTGGTGGAAAATCGTAGAATAACATCATCTGATTGGTGTGGGGTTAGACTTATTTTAGTTCCTTCACCATACCTGTTTGCTTTTAACACTGATAATTTACACTGTAACACTGATCAGTTACAGTTACAGGAAAATTGCCACAGTTAAATCCATCTGTGATATAACTATTTTATAGCCGTAGCAATAAATACAACAATAAAAGCTGTGAGGGAACAATCATTAATCAATACCTTGGCAAGCAGAGTACTTGAGTGGCTGTCCTAACCCTACTCTGACCTGCCGTTTGGTAATACTTGCAGGATTGGAGTTGTGCAGTGTTTTTTTTTTAATTGACCACAGATGAGGCTGGTGCTGCTGTCTGATCCAGGCTCTGTGTAATGGGAATAGTAAGCACTGTATAGGAGGAGCACATCTGGGTTAAATATTGGTAGTGCTATCCCTAGAACAGTGGGAGTCACGCTGCCAGAGTGGAATTCCTGTGGGTTTGAGCCATCACATTATTTATTTTGTTTAAAGTCTCCCCCCCTCCTCTGCTCTGTCATTTGGAATGAATGAGTGAAAGGCACTGAGGCCAAAGAACAGAATGTCTCTTTGGCAAAGTGGACCATGAAGGATTAATTTTTTTTTTGTGAAAACAACCTATCTAAGAATTGTAGTTCCCACTAGTTCACCACCAGGTGGAGGGCTTTGCACTAATGAGCTGATGTCTTGACAGTTACCTAATGAATAAATAGAAATAATGTTCTGCTGTAACCATGAATGCATCTTTAGTCTTGAAATAATATCAACTTGTATTTCAACCTGATTAAAAAAAAATTGAGTCTAATTCTGGTTCAGATTCCTTTTTGTTTGTGGTTCACATGTTGTTGTCAGCAACATATTCAGGGATTTGGCAGAGTAAATAAAATGGTGCAAATACATTAATACTTTGAGTGAAGTGGACAGGTGCTTAATATGGACAAAAAAGTCTCTGCAATGAAATGCAAGCCTCTCACCCCGCTGAATAAGGATAACGGGACGGTGAATGTGTGCAGAGCGCAAGTGCTGCACCACCTCGCTCCCTACTGACCCCCAGCAAACACTGGACAGCGGCCGAGGTTAATGTTACACCCACTGGGTTATCAGCGCTCACTGCCAGCCGAACAGCTGAGAGGACAAAGTCGCTGGTGCTCAGCAGGCCCGGGCTGCGCTCTTATCTGGTGGTGGCACGGACGAGAGCGTTTGGACAGGCTTACGCGCTGTGGAGGAGTGTTTCTCCCCTCAGGCCGAGAGACGTAGTATCGAACCTGGGCTCTGCAGGAGATCCATTCCAGGTGGGGCTTTCTGAAGGTGAGATTTTGACATCTCCAAGCCTGTGTGCCTACTATGCATTAAGCCCACTGTCCGCCCTGCATGGATAGGGTTAACAGTGGTTCCCAGAGGCTGCAGACTGCTGTAGCATTTTTAGCCTCTTGCTAAGTTTACTTCAAATTTGAACTATTAGGTGAAAGTGCTGCAGGAGCCTAACTCAAATAAGACTGAATAAGGTGGCCGCTCCAGTGTTAACCCAATGCACTGGAAGTACTTTAAAGTGGGACTGAAATGATTGGCTTCATTGAGTGACAGTTCCTTTTCCATTTTACCTTAAGTTTTGTATCACTGCTGAGTCAAAAAATCTTGCCACAGGTTCTGTGCTGACTGACTTTTTTTTTTGGTGGTTATGATCCTGCGGTTGTCTCTCTATTTTGAGAACCATGGCTGAGTGGGACTGGTGCACAACAGTTTGGCTTTCGCTCACATTAAAGGAGCAGCTCTCCAAGTGATAATGCCGGCTGCCTCTTGCGTAGATGTAGCGGTGTGCTGGTATGTCTGAGTGCAGTTGCGCGGTGGCTGCGAACGCGGGTCCTCTTTATTTCCACCACATTAAGATCTGTTTCCCAAACTCTGTCACAGCTGATTTCAGAATGCTTCATCAGACCGCTTCCTCATTCGCCCAGCTGTGCTGTTGATGGGATACGAGAGATGCATAATTCATCGCGCGGAGAAAAACGCAGGCCCTGCGCTCTGCTCCAGCTGTCTCATCGCCTCACCCGTGAAAAGGCCCGCACGTGACGGCCTGCAATTTCTCGGGGGGGTCAGGGGCTGAGCCTTGTTTCCCCCTTCTCCCCTCCACCTGTTTAAAGATTCCCTTCAGGAAGTGCTAAACGGCTTGGTCCTGTTGTTCTCCCACAGCTGGTTTAATAGCCGAGCAGGAGGGACTGTTTCAGGCTGAACAAAGGCCAGCCCCCACCCCCAGATTAGCTCGCCAGTGTTTCTGCCCGTTGAGCAGTATTAACAAATCAATATGTCAGGTAGTCCCCTGTCAAGAGACAATGACCTACTTCTGTCGCTCGAGTCATCCCCTTGTCATCCCCCCGCGCATCTCGCACTGTGCCTGTTAATTAAAACATTTCGCTTAACTTGCTTCTCTCCACCACGGGGGAGTCCAAAAACCTTTGTCTTAATTCTTTGTCCAAATCAAATAGGAAGATTGATGGTGAAATAAGTCAGGCATGTTTGCTGCTCTGCATTGTGTGTGAATGGGAAGAGCTGGAAAGGGGGGAGTCACCAGCTGATATACTTGACACAGTTCTGGTACACAGGCGCTGGTGGTTTGATATCACCGTTGAATGCAAATGAAATGCATTTGACAGTGAGGCACATCCAGGCAATGTAAGAGCCATCTTTAAGTCAAATGGGTAACTGGCAAACTGTTATTCATAATTCCACAGGAATGGTGAGTAGAACAACTGCTGATTGTATTGGATTGTGCCGTGTGGGCTTGAGTCACATGAATAGGGTTTTTAATAATGTTTCAGTGTAATTCAGGAGTTTCCTCCTCAAGACACTGTTGCTCAAAGCTACACACATTTCCAACTGGAATGCATATACCTGTCTTAAAGTGATCAGGAAATGCACAGGATTTGCCGTCTCAAAGGTTGGTTTTGTTCTTGGCTCCCAGTCGTGTTCTCATGCACACACGTCTCTTGTGTAATGGCTCATATTTCTCACAAAAAAAGGCCTGCAGCCTGCAAAGACGCCTACGCCAGCAAGGCTTTATCGTTTACAGTGCCTTTGCTTACGTAACTCAGTCAGATAAGACCAGTCAGGCATTTGGTTGCACTTGGAATCTGTCACCTGAGAGCCAGCGGTGGATTTGGGTGCAGGCCGGGGACACCCAGTACTTGTAATCTGGAACTGCGAGCCCGGGGGGGTGGGGGTGCGCTTTGTTCAACCTTGCCAGGTGACGTCCTAAAGTCAGCCCACAGCGTAGTTACTCAGTCTACAGTGTGTACTGTAAGCTCAGGCTGGAACAGCCTTCCTGTACTTTCTGAGAGGAGTTGAGCACATTGTGTGCAGCGCCTTCACCTGTGGTGGAGAATGCTTAGAATGCCTGTCAGATCTCGTAACATCAAGGTTACGGCTTTCTCTGTATTTTCAAAAGGACGGGTTCTCCCAGGTTGACGGCCTAGGGTTGATGGTCATGTTTTGTTACGTAATCGTACTTAGGAATAATCCTCTTTATTTTCCCTGAAGCAGTCTGAGCTCTGTGTGTCAGAAGTTGTGACCTTTTTGACTTTCGTTTCTACAGCTTCCCCCTAAATTGTGAAGGATGGCAGTGCGCCTTTTGCTGTTTGTGTGTGAGCTAAAACTGGCCTCTGCTTCGTGAGGCATTCGACACGTTTGTGCAGTGTGCTTTTTGTTTTGCACAGCCCCCAGTAGACGGTTATTGAGCTGGGAAACCTGCGGGATTGTGGGTCTCTGCCAACAGGGCTCCATTCTGTGAGAAGCAAAGGAGGAGCCCTGTGTGGCGGTCAGTGACGAGTCGTCCCTCATAGTCGGCCCTTGCTTCCCAGAACTCCACTGAACCCGAGTTATGAGAGTGTGTATTTACCGCCAACTACTGGTAGCCTTCCCGGAATATGTGTTTTTGGAGCTACTGTACACTGGGGTGGGGACTTTTGGTACATGCCATTAAGTCTTACGCATATTATTTTGACTAGGACTGTTTTCCTTTTTTATGTTACCAGTATAATTTAAGCAATTTGTTTGCCTCAGGTAGTGTTCTCAGAGAGAGATGACCTGAACACTCTTATGGCCTCACCTGAACACTTCTCATACCATTACTACTTCTGTGAGGTCATTGGAGGTCAGATGTGTTCTCATCATACGCTCATTCTTGTCCATATAGGTGTGTAATAGACATTGCTATGGACTACAGTAACTTAAAATCAGCATACTTCACAGAAAGATTGAGGAGATGAAATTGTACCTGTCTAATAATTATTAATTATGTAAAGTAAAGCTAAACGTTTTTTTTATGTTGGCTCATTAGTTAGCAAATTGTTTGTGAAACTCAAGCTTGAGTTATCTATGAGGTGACATTTTGTATATTACATGTCTCTCCCGCTGCCCAGATATGTGATGCATTATTGTGCAGGTACTGCAGTGGAAATTCAAGTGAGTGTGATCAGCCAGGCACAGCTAGGTTCCAGCTTAGCTGGACGCCATTCCATCAGGGTATTTATGTGCAGTCCAACATTTATTGGAGGCTGGAATCCCACTGAAAGTCTTAGCAGGCACTCCAACACTCTCAGATGATATGCATACCTTTTGCTCGGTTGCAAATGAAACGCAGAGTGTAATAAATAGTTGTACGTGCTACAGGAGGACCAGTGTGCATCAGTGTCCGACAGCTGTAGCTCAGTCATAACTCAGGAAATGAATCCGTCTGACCCCAAGTGGCCAAGGTGTCACCCAAAGATTGGAAGGGGGAGGGGTGAGTGGTCAGGTAGACTGCATGTCCTGGTGCAGCAGGTGAGGAGGGTGTCCTACTGACAGCTCCCCCTGCCTGACAAATGCACAGGGGCTAATGTGTGTTCATTCGGTGCTCTCTTTAGAAGCCTGTGTAGAGGCCTTCCCCCACTCACTGCACTGGAACAGCCAGCTTGTGTTGGCGCTAATAAAGTGGGCGGACAGAAAAGGGGGGGAAGGGTGGAGAGGTTAGTCCTTGGCTAATTAAGGGAGGTCCACAAACAGGCTCCAGAGGTACCCCGCAGTGTGTCACGTTACGCGTAATGGCATGCCATAAAGCAACAGTGTCACTACTGCTACCACCACAATCATATTATTAGCTCTGTAAAAACAGTGCCGTAAGTGCTAAACAGGTTTGCATGTGTCTTCATGTGCGTTGAGACATTTTATCCATGAATCAAAGCCTTCCTCCTTTGTGCCTGCAGTGTTGTGGTGAATGGTCCCCGCAGCGTTGGAAATATTGAGCAGCTCTCAGGGTGAATTTGTTGGCGGGGTAGACCAGGCAGAATGGGTGGTTGGTGAGCTGCGCTCGGGCACAGAGTGCGCACGGGGCGTCTCGCACACCCCCGGCTCCCATGGTTCGCTGCCCGCCACAGAGACAGGGGGGCCCCATGTGAGACGCCCTGGCCGTGGGAGCCCCCCCGGGTTTATGGGACAGGATTCCGGATTCCAGGGAAGGGAGCACAGATCAATGCCTCTTCCTGTGTGGGAACTCGGAAGGGCAAGGTAGCTTCCTCCGAGTGCTCAGCAGATTATTAGCGTGTGAATAGGACCTAGCTGTGGTCAGGAGGCTTTGGATGGGGGGGGGGGGGGGGTCTGTCCTCTCAAAGGATTGATTGTTTTTACACTGGGCCAGCATCGTTTCCCCCTGACACGAGGTCACAAGAAAGTACACTCAAGGGTTGCGAAACTCACAAGATATATTTACTTAGTAGAGCTGCTCTTGGCTGAATCTGGCCAGCAGGCAGCAAGTTTTTTTTTTTTTTTTTTTTTTAAAGCTTGTGCACTGTAAGCCCAGAGTCCCATAGCTTTGTCTCTGGCAATCACTCTAAATACCCAGAGTATTTGAGGGTGAGAATGATGTGTTGTAATCTGCTTGGTTTAGCTTTGCGGTGCACTTTTCCTCTCTTCTCTTGCACTGATTGGTGCATTTTTTCAGTCGATCAGATTAGTTGAAGGGTCACTGATTTCTGAAACATTGATGTGTGCTCTGCACTGGTAGTATAGTTGCATATCTTATTTAATAGCATAGCAAAATACTTTCCACCTCAGCTAAAAATATCTCATGGTTGTGTGAGGACTGCATCAGTACCATACCTGTCAGACTCTCCATATTTATTTATTTATTTTAGGATTGCCTGTAATGAATACTTCCTTCCATATAAATGAATTGGAAACACCATCTTTTGAAGTCATTATTAGTGTTGATAGGACAATGTAGAAAGTAGGAGTATTGGGACTTGATCAAGCGGTTTGTGTCCTCTGCAGCTACAAAAGAGAGAATTAACATATTCACTCTGACACAGAAAGTCGAATTATTCTTCTCTGTTTCTGCTGTGCAAATTCCCCTTTTTTCCGACCCCTGAATAATGTTTCAAGAGTGGTGATCGCTGTAGTCATCTTCACTGAAGTGCTGATAACTGTGTCTCTGTTCTTCTTGTGCTCGACAGATCTGCAGCCATTACAACATTGCCATGAGCGGGGTTCTCAAGAGAAAGTTTGATGAGGTCGACGAGGACCCATGCTACTCCTCATCCTCCCCCTCCTCCCTTTCATCCTCTGCCTTCTCCGAGTGGGACTCGGATGGGGAGAGCTGCTACTCCGACACCCTGGATTCAAGGCCCAGTAACCCTGGGTCTCCGGCAGCGCATGTGCCCGGTGAGCTGCCGCCTTCCACCACTGCGAACGTCCATGTTTTCTGCCTTCGCTTCACGCAAGAATTCGCACCCCTCTGTCAGTTTGCCTTATCTCATTTTGGCATTACCGTCAGACCCGTCTGATAAGGAACGAAAACAAATTGTTGGTGGGGAAAAAAAAATTGTTCACCTCAAAGAAAACAAGGCCTCCGAATCAACACTGTCTGCTGGAAAGAAAGAAGTGTAAACATGAACTGAAAATACTGTAAAGCAAGCACTTTTGAGATGGGTAGATACCTTAGACAGGCATCGACAGACAAGTACTCCTTAATCATAATGTTTTGAGAAATGAGCAATATACTGATAACTGGCTCTCTTGATGGGATAGCATCAGCTCGGTTAATGAGAGAGTGAAAGGGAGGCAGAGGGGAGGACTGTGTGTGTTTTGGAGAGGGGATGCTGTAGAGTGCCCCCCCACACCGTGGTGCCCAGGACTGCTGGCGTGACGGAGTGAGGGCAAACAGTTGCACGGTTCCCAGGATGGCGGGGCAGGGAGCCAGCGAGAGAGGCCCTGGCGCCGTTCCAACGGAGAGAACACACAGGGCCTTGTCTGGCAGCAGGGCGCACGGCCCAGCACAGGTGCTGCGAGAGAAGAATGGAGAGAGGCAGGAAGGGAGGAGGCAGGGAAGGTCAAACGAGGGAGGAGGACACCCCGGGGGTGTAGGTACCGGGAAGGTAGATTTGGGGAGCGTGGGAGAGGGGGAGAGGACGCTGACGAGGGCATGGAGAGGGCCGTTGCACAGTCTGTTCATCACGGCGACGAGCTATCAAGTCTGCAGCGTTGCTGGTATACAGAGGCAGACATGAGCCGGTTGTCAAGGTGATGCTTTGTTTGTCTAGTCTGATGTATTGTGCTCATCCATTTTTAGACAGGAAGTAAATGGCCTTTTCTAAACATTTACAGTAATTTGAGAATATGTTGCATGCTGCAATTCAGTTGCTGGGTATAAACCAGCAGCACATCGTTGTTTCATAGATTTTCCTCCTTGAAGACGAGCACCAGTGAGTTGGCAGCTCTTAAATCAGGACAATAAATCCCACCCCTTAAAATCTTGAGGGGATTATCACGGGTACAAAACCATTTGAACCGTTTCTGTGAGGATGAAGGAGAATCTATAATAAATGCTGGAACTGCTGTTAGACTGGGGTCTGCAAGTAGTTTTTCCTTGTGGTGGCCACAATAAAACACACTGGCTGGAACAGCTTGTCCTAGCCGCCTTGAGCAGCGGTCACTTTATCTGCAAACGCTGAGTGATGGTCTGGTCTGACTTGAACGCGGTGCTCACTGGTGCTGAGCTGTCAGCGAACATTGGTTGACCCGAGCCACTTTAGCCAAATCACGCTAACTGCGTTCATTACAGGAGGATTTCAGCTCCCAGAACATTTTGCATTCTGTTGCGGGTTTCTTGTCTCACATCCTGCGTTCTCACGGTCACCAGAAGAATGCTCCTTGGTTGTTTTCTCAAACGAGAGGGTCCAGTAGAACGTGGTCTAATTCACATGTTCACTTTTTCCTGCCTGCCACTGAAGGACAAAAGAAAGCATTGTCTGTCTGGACTCTTGAGTCAGTGGCTCCTAATTAGTGGTGCAGAGCTGTTGGGATGTGTGCTTGGGTGGAATGGTGACATCTGACATGGTGACCTCTCAAGTCTGTCTGACTGCCAACAGAATGTGTGTGTGTGTGTGTGTGTGTGTGTGTGTGTGTGTGTGTGTGTGTGTGTGTGTGTGTGTGTGTGAAAGCAACTAGGGCTGGTAGAAAAGAATAATAGCACCTGAAATTTTGCATTTATTTGAACATTGCTTCAAATTACATCTAATGTGCATTAATAAAAAGCTGTGTTATTTCCAACACTTTGAACGCTTGAACACATCCACAGTGTGGAGTGTCTGACATATCCGTTCATGGGTTTTATCCGATGTAGCAGCTGAGAATGGTTGAGAAAGTATTGTTGAAATGTGGAAGTGTGGTCCACCATCTAGAGGTCTTGCTGGGGACTGCAGTGGCAGCAGCTGTGTGGCACCAGTGTTTACTCGCTGGATCTTTGCAGTGCTGCTGAACTGTTGAGCTCCTCTCAACCGAAATCCTCCCATTAGCTTTGGCACTGGGCCTAGTCAAACATTTCTGAGTTGAATCTTCATAGTAGAGCTCCCTTTCTCGTCAATGTTTTTGGCCTCCAAGGAGGATTCATTCTGTTGCATTATCGCTGAGCATGTTTTTACCATTTAAGCAAGGGCTTTTTTCCCTCAGTAGAGCAGACATCAGATCAGAGGTGCCCTTAAGTCCCCCCCATCAGCTCTAGAAGGTGAATGACCGTCTGACTCTGTCTCCTTTGCTTTTTCTGCAGTCGCATCCATCCTGAAGAAGGCCAAGCGGGCCAGGAAGGGCACAGTGCAGTTCGACCAGGTGACGGTCTTCTACTTCCCGCGGTGCCAGGGCTTCACCAGCGTGCCCAGCCGGGGCGGCTGCACGCTGGGCATGGTGCGCCAGCACAGCTCCCGCCGCCAGTACACCCTGGCCGAGTTCGCCGTGAAGCAGCGCCAGCTCCGGCGGGAGAAGCTGAAGCAGCGGCTGAAGGAGGAGAAGCTGGAGGCCCTGAAGCTGAAGGTGAGCTCGCGCGGCCGTGGCCCCTCGCGTGCCCCCTCCCCCCGGGAAAAGGCCGTCCGGTGGAGGCGGCACTCCGGAAAATGCTCAGAGGTGCATCAGAGCTGAAATCCGAGAGCCGGCCCGTTGGCTTGTTCCGGCTTTCAGAAATAAGGGAGCTTCCTGGTTAATTATGCAACACCCCTGCAGTGTCCGTGCGGCTTGCTTTTTTTTTTGCCAGCAGTCGCTTCCCCCGTGACACAGGAGAGAAAGCTCATGCTTCCAGCTGACTCCTCAGTGTGACAGTTCTCTCAGATCTATACTAAGTGTCAATCATTGCTGGTCCCATTCTAAAGTGCACCCCCTTGTCTTCCCCGCAGCTCACCAAGAATGGTACCCAGCAGTCTGAGGAGGCCGACCGCCTGACGGTTGATGACATATCGGAGGACGACATTGACATCAGCGGAGTGGACCTGGAGGACGGCTTTGCCCTGCACCCCTACCCGTCCAAGAGGCGGCACGCCCTGCTGAAAGCCGCCGGCGTCAAGAAGATCGACAAGGAGGAGAAGCGGCAGCTCCATGACATCCGGCTGTCGCGGGAGGACTGCGGCTGCAACTGCCAGGGCTTCTGCGAGCCCGAGACCTGCGCCTGCAGCCTGGCTGGCATCAAGTGCCAGGTACGTAACCCCCTACTCCCCTGCCGCACTCATTCCAAGGAACCACCGCAGCCCACAAAAGGGGGCTAAACAGAATGATAATGGGCTTAACCATTACGATGGTAACTTAAGGTGTTGATGAAAATTAGGCATTTGCAATGATGATGTTCCAGTCAAGAAAAACAACACAAAACAGTTTACTGGAGGGTTAAAATCTGTTATCAGTCCTTGATCTCACCATTGCAAGGTGCCCCATATGGAATGTGCTGTGCTAGCCATAGGTATTCTTCTGTTTCCAGTCGCCCAGCACTTGTTACACTTGTTTTTCATGCCCTTTTTGCTGATGCCCTGTGTGTTTCCCCCCCTTCCCTTCCCCAGATGGACCATTCCTCCTTCCCCTGTGGCTGCACGAAGGACGGCTGCGGGAACACGGAGGGCCGCATCGAGTTCAACTCCAGCCGGGTGCAGACCCACTACATCCACACCATCATGAAGCTGGAGCTGGAGAAGCGCCTGGAGGAGAACTCCGACAGCGGGGCCCAGGGCCAGCGCCCGAGGGCCGCCGGCGAGCCCCTCGACGAGGAGGACGTCCCCTCGGTCCCCGCCGTCCCCGCCTTCCACTTCAGCTCAGAGCTGGCGGCGGTCGGGGAGAACAGCTGCAGCAGCGACATGACGGACTCCTCCAGCTCCTCGGGCCAGAGCGAGGACTCCGAGCCGGCGGGCAGCCCTGACCCTGGCCAGGCCCACCTGGACGTGGATGACAACGGGCTGGCCCGCATCCTGAGCTTCAGCGACTCGGACAACGAGGACTGCTCCAGCAGCAGCAGCAACGGTGTCCGCAGCCAGCGGCGGCACCAGCGGGCCTCGGGGGACTTACTCAATGACAACGACGCGGGCACGCTGGCCAGCACGGCGGGCGAGCACATGGACAATCGCAGCCTGTCGCTCTCAGAGTTCCTGGATGAAAATGCCAACCAGGCCTCTGCGCTGTTCCACAGCAGCCCTGTGCCCCACACCCCCTCCCCGTCCGTCGACCACTCGGCCAGCTACATGGACCTCAGCCTGTCTTCAGAGTCTGACCTGGAGTTTCTGGACGGCTTCCCTGATTACAGCCCCAGCCCGCTGTACAACTCATTGAGGGACTATGAGAACTTGGACAACTTCTTTCAGTTCCAGCTGCCTAGCTATCCCAGCTTCCCCCAGGGAAGCGACTCGGGCACCTGCTTTCTTGAGTCCCTGATTGGCTTGACAGAATCCGTCCCGGAACCCCCTGCAACTTTTACAGACAATCAGCTATTGGAAGAAGCCATTAAGTCCTCCATGATGGAATCTGTAAAGGTTTAATGGAAGAAAAATGCAAATTAGACAATAAATTAAAATGAATGAGGACTGTACTTGTATACGTTTTACAAGTTTTAGTGTAAATGTTTTAATTTAAAAAGGAAGCTGTGATCCCCCCACTCCTTGTGTTAAAATATTTCTCTTTGCCTTTCAAATGTTAGCAAAGAAGTCCATCATCAGAGCTATACAACATGGCAGCTGACATACTGTACAATGAATTGAAAAGGTCGCGGGGGCCTTTTGAGTTTTCTGTGATGTTTGGCTGATATCTTGTCCTGAGAAGCTTTGCAGCTCACTTGGTCCTCCTCCACTAAGGAAGTGCCCCACAAAGAGCTACCGCTTTATTTATATTTGAGAGATTTGTTCGGGGTCATTTTTTGAATTATCATTGAATGTGCACCTCAGGGACTCTTTCAAGCTCTTCGAAGCAATGCATTGTGACTGTGGCTGTGATGGAATCTTGGTGTCTTTCACATGTGACCTCCCCCAAATTGCAGCAACATCAGTCTGATTTCAGCTGATGGGGTGGGGGGATGGGGGGAATGGGGTTGCCCCTATGTTTCATCCTAAAACTGGAAAAACTGCTCTCCCACAATGATTTGGTATGGTACACAAAATGCCCTTTTGTCTATGAGTTGCCGAAGCTCTGAGATCAGCACTTTAACTGTGAGAATATTGAGAAATGAACCAAGTTCAGGCAAAAGAGTTCATTTTCTCTGTCTTTTGAAGTTGTCCTTGGGCAATACTGTTTATGATGTTGGGTCAACAGTGCAAAGGGTTTACATAATACGCTATAATGAGCATTTTATTTATTATGAACTACCACATATATTACAGCTAAAGCTCATATTCAGATCAAAAAGGCTAATATAACTGTAATACCTCAAAAGTATTACATAATGTTTTAATTTATTTTGTATGTGTATTTATTTTTCAAACACCAGACTTAACCTAGATTCAAGTAGCACTGCGGGTAGGGTTTTTTGACCTGAAAGTGCAATCCTCTGTTTATCACCTCTCTCCTAAGACTTAATTCAATGTTCACATGTATCAGTTTCGGGAAAGATATAGTCTGGTGTTAAGCTTCTGTGGGCAACATGGAGTTGAAATATGTCCTTTGAAAGATATTTAAGAACCTATTTTGTCACAGTTATCATTTCAATTAAATTATTTTTCTGTTATTTCATAAGTAAATTAATTTATTGAATTCACTGAGAAATTGTCATCTGCTAAAAGACTTAATGTGCCTGTTATGCAGAGGAACCATAATTGTAAATTCACCATATACAAAGGGCCTTATTAGCTGTTGGACTGAGAACTATGTAGCCTGCCTATTCGCTAAATTAAAAAAAAACGTGGGTCTGTCACATTATTAGTTCAAATATTATTATAGGTAACTAATTTTTTGTAACTAAATTGTGTACATTAAAGCAAAAAAAATCTAATCTGTATTACTGACAGAAATTATTTTAGTAGGAAAGATATATAAAATCTTTTTTGAAATTTTGAAACCTTTGTAATATATTGATTATATATGTATATTGATGCAGCTATTGCTGTCAAGAAAACGGCATTTGAAGATTTTTCATAGTCAAATGGGATTCAGATACTGGGTTTCTTATTTTTGTCCAATCAGCTCCATGAAAGCGAGTAAATCTGAGTAAATTGTTTGGGTAAACATAATTTTTATCATATTAATAAAGGCTGTAAATGATTGCTTTTGGAATTTTGTGTAAAATCCATATTTTATGCAACTTTTTTCGTATTTTGCAAAGAAAGTGCAGCCTTTCTGTTGCCAATTTCTGATGATCAAAATTGCGTCAAGAATATCTGCTCGGATGGCAATAATGCATTAAGCCTTCCTGACAATGAGCTGTCATGGGGCACTACACATAAAACTACTGTACATATCTGATCAGTGCTAAAGGTGTTTCTACAATTCTTCAGTTTGTACCTTGAAGGAGTTCTACATATGCAGACCCCATACTTATGATATTTAGTTTAAACATTCCATGGCTTCCCTGCATACAGTTTACTTTGAAAAGTAAAAAATGAACCATTGGAAATGTATTTGCTTTTGCCCTCATATGTATTCTTCATAATTTATTTGATTTTAGTGCCAAGAAGAGGGCACTTTTGTAAATACTTTTTTCTTTTACAAATGTATTGTTGGTTATGAAGAAATGAGAAGAATCTGGGTATTTATTAATGTAATAATTATTGTATGTATTGATCTCTGCGGCTTTGCTCAATACCCTTTACTTCTGCCTTTTTTGTTGTACATATTTGTTCCTGTTTATTTTTTCCTGCTTAAATGGTACTGCTGAGTTACATGCTGCTTTTTTACATTTTCATTGTAAACAAACTGTTTATAAAAGCTGTTTTCATTTCATCAAAGCAATTTGACAATGTTTCTATCGCTACAAATAAATGTTCAACCTTTTCGTAAATGATTGACTTGGCTTTGCATTTTTAAGTGGTTCTCATTCACTTTTTCTTTGTATTGCAAAGTAAAATCCAATTTTTTACTATATTTATTGCCATTTTAAAAAATTTGCCAGGTAATAGTGCCACTTCTCAATGATTTTAAATAAAGATTACCATAGTTGCGAGTTATTTACAAATATGATGAAATTTAAATAAAAGGGGGCTGTATTTTCATGTCTTGTTTTCTGTAGACCTAAAGAATAATTCTCTGAAGTCATGTTTCCACGGCAATGTGCATGGTGATCACAACCATTTTTGTGCTGTGGTGTGCCGTGATGATTTTGTGTCAAGAAAAGAGGGCTCAGATACAGGTTTAAGCCCACTTGCAAAGAGTAGTCTGTGTGATTAATGCTCATCTTTGGACCAAGTTAATTGTTATCTCAAATTGAAATTAATTCATTTAGCACCCAGCAAAGTCATGTCCTGTAACTGACACTATGATACTTTCCAAAACAGTGTTTTAAATATCATATGCTGTTACCTCAATGAGCAGTCTACTGCAGAAAAAAACAATACCTACAACACATGCACCATATACCATATCAAACCCTTCCATTTCCATTTAGAAGAGGAAAATGATCGTTTTATCTGGACACTAACCAAGCATGTGCCTGGTTCATTGTAAAACCCTGACAGTCCCTGGTTATCTCGCCAAAAAACTGGGTCAAGGCATGTTATCTGAGACAGGAAATGTCAGCTCGAGAAGCGTGGCAAACTGCATCATGGGAAAAAAAAAGAAGGCAAACCAGTGCTTCAGTGCTTAAATCAGCATTTCTTTTTCATTTGGCACTGGAAACCCAAATCCACATTTGAAGTGGCTTCCCAGTCTGGTGTGGAGCGATAATTCCCAAGAGCCTTATAGGTATTTTGCATACAAATGAGGCTGTTTGCACTAAACAGCTGACTGCTAAGCTCCAGAGGAACTGTGCAGGGGCGTGCGGATGGAGTGCACCTTCCTGCTGGTGGCTGACCCCAAATTAATACAAGAAAATGCTGGCCGCAGGTGCCTTGTGCAGTCAAACGTAATCTGTATAATCCATGAGCATTCTGCGTTGGCGAGGCTTGCGATTAGGGGTGAGAATGATAATAATGGTCTGGGCATACTATCCTCCTAGGCGATCACCTGAAATTGAGCAGCTTCTGGAAGATCAGGGGATGTATTAGTTACAGGTGCTGAGAAGTTCCCATAATTCCGCAAGATACATAATGGGCATAATTGGTGTCAGGCCACTTGAAGCCATGGAATGGCAGCGCAGCAGTTGAGAAAGAATGTTGCACTTCATTTTGTGCAGTCACTGTTGTTTCCGCATGCATAAATGGAATCGGTGCTGCGCTGAATAATAACAAAACAGAAAGGTTTGTAAAGCCACCTTGATCACCCATGTCAGGACTCTACCTTGTTTTACGTACGCTGCAGAAGGAATTGTGTCTTCCTGATCACAACATGGCAGGTGACTGAGACGGCAGGTTGACCCGTGGGTCTGAGGTCACAGGGAGCTCCCTAGGTGTAATCCTCAGTTGAATCCTTCTTCAACAAATAATGTGTCATGACAGTTTAACAGCCAAGATGATCTAGACTTTTTTTCCAACATCACAATTCCAATGAGATATGATCTCAACAAATTTTTCTGTGTTCATGAAGTCCCCTAATGTTTGAAGTTCATGGTGCTGACGTGTTGTGTCTGACCTCATCCTTCTAAGAAGGTTCAGTTCAGAAGACTTTCACGAGCGCTGACTGCGGATCAGGACTCCTGGAAAAGCCAGCACCTTCTGCGGTCGCATAATAACCGCTCTAAGCAGCTTTACCATGAAGCAGTTGTAGAGATAAGTTAGACCAGTTATCACCTGCTCAAGTATCTCTGCTGTCTAAAGCGTTCACTCTTGTTTTCAATATGGTCCACAGGAAATAAAGTCAATCTGATAAATAAGATACAAAACAGAAACTGATACACAGTTGAATGGGAGGATCAGACTTATTGAGTCTGGAAAGTACATCTGCAAAACCTGTGGATTATCCAATCAAAACACCATGTGCAATAAAAAATGTTTGGTCAGCATCAGATGCAGTGGCATAATTTTCTTCCATGCACAGATGCAAATTATTAACCCTTATAGCGCATATGACTCAGGCATTACAGTAACCTTGTGTTGCATGCAATAATCTGTTATGTTCTTTATTTAAGATGTATCATGTTTTCACTAATAGGTAAAGAGCAAAGTCACAAAACATGGGAAAAATATCCAATGCACGATTTCACTGAGCATACCATAATGGATAAGATGAAAAGATTAGTGGATCCACCACTTGAAGACTTGGATGTGCATATGGGAAGACGTAGCTGTATTTTAGTGCTGTTTTCATACAAATGTACTGTATAAACTCGACACAAATCCTTAATCAAAAATAAATCAGGATGGTTACTACCATATTTTGTTTACTACAGAGTGCAAAAGAAGTGTGTGAAAGGAGAAGATAAAAGGAGAATTAGAAATAAAGCCATCACTACCTAATAGTCTTGTTCTAGGCATTCTGCTAACTTACTTACCTGTGCACGTTCAGTAACCACACTGCCCAGCGTACATTGCGAATTTTTCCCATCATCCATTGTAAAACAAAGCAAATTCAAGAGTGTAGTTTGCACTACACGGTTAACTACATTGCTTGAAAAATATTAAAATATCTGATCATTAAACTGGCAAGTTCCCATTTATGCTGGCATTTCTCGAATTTGTGAGTCACAAACTGCATCCTCCAAACACTTCCATGTAAAATGCTCCAACTCATGAAAAATCAGCCACGGGTTTTGCTGACACACTACAATTAATACGAATAATACAGGCTTTTTCTTCTTCTGTCGTACACTGACAGGGGTCAAAACACAAACTTGATGAAAACATAAAGCTATGCTTTATCAAGTATATGTAAACTCCAATCAGATATATTTTCGAGGTGTGGACTTAAAGAAAGGTCTCAGCTAGGGTGTACTGTCTTCGGTTGTACTGAAGTGTATGTATGTGAAATGTATTCAAGATATTCTGAAAGTTTGTCTCAGTTTGTCTCTGTTCCAGCAACATTGTGTCTGCATTCAACCATGTTATTGATTAGGTTCACATTATACCTGCAGGGAACATAATGAATGGTCTTGCTATGATGTTGTGACTGACTGTGGCCAACTGTGGTCTATTGGAATTGCAATGTAAAATAGTACATAGGGATTTGATACCAAAAAGTTACACATTTGAATTAAATTCTGTGGTACCCTCAAGTAAGTTACTTAACCTCAATTGAATCAATATCTCTCCAGGTGAATAAATGGCTGATATTTAAGACATACACATTGCCATGGTTAAAATTTATCAGGTAGCTTCCCTAAAAACACTGCACGTCCACAACCAAGCCACAACATAGCTTGATTATTGCAGAAACACCCAGGTAAGATGGGTTTCAGAAAGCTGGCTTGGATAGCAAAAACACTGAGAGAGAGGGATTATTTCTCTCATATAATAGACTGCCTAATTTAGAATTCAGCATTGAGAATAGATTGTTTTACAAAGCAAGACAGGTCCTTGTGGGTCAGGCTGCTGTCTGCATGAAATCTTACATAATACATTGATATGCTGAAGAGAACACATGGACAGGTTCACTGCATAGTTCAGCTCTGGAATACTTCCATTCATCTCTAATGTGAGATGGGTTGCAGACTATTACATACATATTGTAATAAATAATGCAGCTCCACCTGTAGTCTTCATAAGAATAATTGAGAATAGTGGGCAGATAAGTGTAGTTAGTGGGGAAATACAGCAATATTATCACAGGGTGGGCATAGAGGACTGGGTCACAGGGACACAGACTCCCCTTTGAAATCAGCAAAGATCTTTTTCTTCGACTCTCTCTGCTTCAGACATTAGTTGAGCTAATGTTGGCTTGAAGAGAGCAACATATACAGATGATGCTTGTCATAATTGAATCATTCATTAGAATTGATAAGGGCCTCAGAAGTTCTGGCCCATAGATCTGAAGATGACCACAAATTAAGGATATTATGCTTGTGGCTTTCGGCATTCTTAATCAGATGAGCTGTGCTGCAAATGTCATCCATGGGGAAGTGCCTCCCTCTTCTGTCTTTGGAGAGAAGTGCAGGACATTAAATTTTTTTTCTCACATTGAGGTCTCTGCTCCACTATGAATAGCTTTCTGAATGAACTCTAAAAGGAATAAGATCATTGACAACTCATTAGTGCACAAGGATAAATGCTGGTAAAATGAATTTTAACTGGCATACATTTTCTACACATTTCATCTGTAACTACCTTCAAAATCTGCCTTAATCATCATAAATTCTGCAACCCATATGATCATTTCATTTTCAAAGCTGCAACATCAGTAAATAGACATTTTGGAAATTGCTATTAAATGAGCAAAACTGTTAATAGAACTCATACGAACTGCTAAAGTATATTTCTATAGCAAACATACTGTGGATGTTAAGCAAAGTGTTTTGTGTACAAAACAGCCATTCCAAGTAGAATTAATATTCGTGAAATGTTATTGAATATATATGACAGAGGTTGACAAAAAGCCATCCAACAAACAAATTTTAAATGGTACAATTTTTCTTTGATTATATCCAGCATCATTTCCTCTTTTCCATAAAATCAATTAGGTTTTCAATTCTTTTGTATTGTACAGAAAGAATGTCACCAATGTCAGAAATACAGTCAAACCAAAATTCTTTTAAGCAAATCTTAATGGTCCTCAGTTAGCACCTTAGAGTGACACTGTCTGCTTAAGAAGTCAATATAAACTGAATGGAAAACAGAGGAGCAGGGGTTGTGAGGGGGGTGGAGCAGAAAATGACACAACCACGGTGTGCTTTAACAAATATTTCCTTTTTATTTCCTGCAGAATGTTCTGTTCTAGTCACTTGTTAGCTTCACATGACCTGTAAACAAAAGTCAAATTGGTTATCGACAGAAACTGCAGTAAATATCACTAGGCTCTGGTACCCAGAGTTTTGTATTGCCATCAATAGACTTGTCTATCCTCCTTTTTGCACAGAGGGGATGGGGACCTTGACTAACCATATGATGCACACTGAAAGAAACTGATTCAGGGAATTAAGATGTGGTCAAAGAGCACTCTAATGTTACCTCTCTAGGGTTTGCCAGAGCTCTGTTGAGTGTGCTTTGGTGCCCTACTGGCTACAATGCAGTTAATGGTAATCTCAGTCAATTCAGTTTATCTGAGCTGTCTGCCACTGACAAGTCAGGCTATACTTTCAATGCTTTACTGGGAATCATTTTTAAAAAATTCTTGAGATCAGTTTCAGAGTTGTCACAAACCAACGGTACAGCATCATCAGGATCTCTGAGAAAAAAGGTCTTTCTCAACAACATCAAAGACAGGCACTGCCATCATGCTGATGAAGAGAGCTGACACTTACGCTGTACAGCCATTCTATGAAGGATGACACCCTGGTGAAGACTGTGGGTTTGCGGAACATGTTACAGTCGGCAGCAGGGCCGTAGCTGACCACACCGTGCACCCTCCAGGCGCCGTCAGTTAAGCAGCTCAGGGGACCCCCAGAGTCACCCTGTGGCAGTTGTGGAGAAAAGCCGTCAATTCTACATCGCAACACCCCGTCGCCATGACACCATGACAGTGGCAGAAATCTGGTACATTGAGCCGGTACATTGGTTGAATTACAATTAGGTAATGTTTTATATTAAAAAATGAGATGGTGGAATCTATCATGGGAGGTTGATGAAAAGTGCCTCTGATGTGACCGTATGTTACCCGTTTACCCAGCATGCAGCATGAGCCCTATTTTCTGGCACATTCTGTTATTAAAAACGTCTGAGGCAGGGACACTGGTGGCAGTGAGGGGAACCATGACTCCCATCACAAGAGCGGGAACTATACTGCTTCACAGGAAACGATCAGTGGTCAGATCTCAGTGGGTCTGAAGATAGTAGTCCTTCACCTGGCAGCCCGCTGTCTTCCCATCTCCTCCAGCACACACCATTGTCTTCTTGGCCAGACTACCCCACCATTCAGGGGAGGAGCACACTGAGTGCTCAACCACTGGGATAGGGGCCTCCTGAAGGATGGCAGGGGTGCTTCCACCGGCTGAGAGGCAAAGAAAACCATGACACTGCTTTGAGCACAGTGGCTTATGGCAGAGGAATACAACCTTGTATTAACAAACATTATATGGATTATATGAGTTCACCGGGAAGAAAAGTATCACTATTGCCACTGAGAAAAGGTTTGCTTTTTAGCAGCTCAACACGATACCAGTCCTGGATAGTTGTAATCTGAACTGCAAGATTCATCTACACTATACGTCTGTTGTTCCTCAGCCTGTTGAAACCATTCAAAACATTGCTGATACTGTAGCTGCACATACAGAAAATGGAAAATATCATGAATACAGCTAAATCAGTCCAGGCCAGCAAGATCTACATTTTCAGAATATAGATGTCTGCACACATCAGCATACATCTTTGATGTTCTTGGCAAACTATTTGCGGGTACAGCTTTACTTGTAAGTGCCATTATTGTTTTAGTTGTTTGAGATAATTACTGATAAGTAATTCCATAGTGTATATAATATATTTATCCCTGTAGAGATGATATCTTATGCACACATTGCCTAAAATATATGTAAATTAATGCATCCTATGCAAAACTTTTTATGTTTTCGAATGAGGCCTGGGATTTATTATTACTTTTTGCAAATTTACCATTTAGGGTAGTTTTCAATGTCACATGTGTTTGCCTGTAAAATGCAGCATTTGGGTAGTGATGTATGGCGCATAATGCAAAAAGATAATAATCTGCTTTCGCACTCACTCGCAAGTAGTCCCCATCCAGTCAGATAGCAAGTGAAATCGTGGGGCAGGACCTGGCCAGGGTATGGCAGGTCAGCAATTTGTAGGTAACCATTGTCGTAAATTGGAGTTTTCAACTTCAGCACGGCGATATCATTTCTGTAATACATCAAAAGTACGTTCCAGTGCACTTCCAGGATATGACTGTTGGGTGACTGAATACAGATGAGCCTTTAAGGCAAAATCATTGTACACATGCTACATGCTTTAAAAGATTTTAAAAATTCTGATACATCACTTTTGATTCCCCCTGCCTCCTTGCAGTGGTTTGGTCCTGATTAAGAAGAATTCTGGGGTGAGTTCTGAATTCCGTATTTCCATTTTTGTATTTACCCATTGCCGAGGTCCCCTGTCCAGCCAGGATGGATAATGATTTTTTCCACAGACTTAAACTGCTCACTGCCATCATACTCGTAGAGGTTGTACTCTCCTGTGACCACGCGGTAATATCTGGCCTCAGGGCTAGTGCCGCACAGAGAAGAAACACCAGAACACATTACTAAAAGCCCATGACCTCCATACACTCTAACCAAAATCTGTGTTGACCTTGGTTTTGAGTAATACGTTTGAGCATCCACTTTTATTGTTTCCTAAACAATGCTCTACTTTTGTCACTCACATAAACAAAAATGTTTTGTAAGAAGAAAAACATAACTGCTACGAAAAGTTATGGATAAAGTACATTGTATTTACAGACTTTGTTATTTTGCAGTGTTAAAGTGGGATATGAGAGATCCCTGGATTTAGGTCATTTTACAGACCCCAGAAAGTAGTGCTGATCTTTCTATTATTAAAAAGGTAGAGATCCTCTAGCTTCAAATGTGCAATTATGCAGTTTGCAACCTTTGTCACTGATGTGCAGACATTTTAAAATAGTGAGGCTAGTAGTTTCCAGCCTTTAGGTGGATATTTACTCTATCACAACCAGACTGGTTTTATCAGAGGACAAACAGCCTCAGACAATATTTAATGCATCTTATAAACATTGCTGATGCTCCTCTGAATGTCTATTCTGTCTATTCTCTGTATGTTGGGATTATTTATAGTAAGTGCTGGAAATTTTGAATGTGTTCTGAATTTACCCTCAGCAACACTGGATTTGATTCAACACCCTCTTTATTAACAGGAGTCTGTCAATGAAATCCATGTCAATCAACAAAGTCTACTAAGGGGCAAGGGTGCCCTTTGAGCTCAACATTAATCCCTCATAACAACATCTTAATTGATATTCAGTTGTACTGGGACAAAAGTGCTGTTTATTATTTTTTTTCTAGAGCTGGGTGTTGTGATACTGTTTAAGTGGTGTATGTTGCATTAATGTGCAAATAGGAAACAACACAGAATATCTGTGTGATAACACCCAAAATATTACCAAGATATTTAAGGAAATGTTGGTACACCAGCATCAAGCCTTAAAGTGCTCACCTGAGTATGCAGTGTGCAGCAGTCATGACGTAGTACGCAGCAATGAGAGTCCCACCGCAGATGTGGTAGTAATCATTAGAATTATACGAGTCGTATTGCAGTGAGACCTGTGGGCACGTCCACAGGACAGACGCGGTTGTGAATGAAGAGGAGAGAAGCAGAGCATCTCAGGACTTACAAAGGGCAGGTCATGTAATTGCCTTAATTGATTCTCAGTTTGTGTTTCCTTCTGGTGTAAGGGCTTGTAGCATTAATACTTTATAATGATCAATTATTAATATTATGCAACTATGATCAACTCCTACATAACAGCTAAGCGCTCAAAATTGTCTTTGTGGAAAGAAATTTAGGGTTTGGGTTAGGGTTAACAATACGATACAAATAGTTATGATTAATGACATGTTGCTCAGACATCATGTAACCCTCTTTTTCACTGCTATATTATGTCTGTGGAAAAAATTATTTAATTGGCAAAAGAACTTTCTCCATGACAGAAAATTCTCACCTGCCATCTCCAGGTATTTGGTGGAGCGTCCCAGCCACCGACGACCCGCTCTGTCCGTCTCTCATTATGCACTGCATGATTGAGGGGTGCCCGACCATAGATCACCCCTACACAACAAGTTCCCCAAAACCGATGGAATTAGCGCGTTATAATTCAAATGCAATGTACAGCAGCCAACATAATAACAATTAAGTAGGAGAGAAAGGTTGTCAAATTAATGTAAAAATGACTGTAAGAAATAGTTGTTTAACCAACCCCTACAAGGTAGGAAACGAGAATCCATGCAAGAGCTTATTTTTATGAGCAGGAAAAGTAATTATGTACATTCTTAAAATAAGGTAAGCCATTGTTTAAGTAAAGTGACTAATCATTTCAGTGTAACTGCATACACAAACCATTTGAAATATGATTTTAGTGCTGCTTACCAATGCAGGACAAAAGAGCCACAAACCGAATCATCTTTGCATGGGTCAGTAAATTGGTACATCTGTGGTGAGAGCATTTATACCTCTTAACACAGATGCTGTGTAGTGTAAAGAGATCATTGCCAAAACCAGGATTCTGATGAAACTGTTCATTTGACTTACCAACTGAGATATCAAGATAGGATTCAAGGACATTCTCATAAAACCAAGTGTACACAATCTTTTGGAAGTGTCCATACTAAAATAATTTTTTTCCAAAATGCACTCTTAAACATACATTAACATCTTCCATTAACATGACCTTACAGTGACAATGTGTTATTAATCATTAGCTGTAATTATTAGAAGAATATTTGTGAGCAATTTATTTGAATTGAATCCACACAAGTGTTTATATTTGGCAGCAAGTTCTGCGGCTAGATGCTGTAAACACTGGGTGTTAAAGGCTGTGTCAGATTACTGTGGGATTTCTGCAGGTGATTCTTCTCTTGGACTGGATACCACAACAGCTTTGATTGGAGCACCTCTCTTTCAGATGGAAAAACACACTAAATTTGTGTGGGCTGCTACAATGGAATTATTTTCAAAAACACATTCCAGAAACATCCGTATTTTACATACATTTTTTATCAAACAGAAAATGTCTTCATCACACCATGGATATTCTGCTTATTCCATATCATACATTCATAAAATATCCACATTACCCTTATATATTTTTATGGGGCTAAAAGGTTCAAACAGTTCAAACATTCAGAATATTGCTTTCATCACTGAATGGTGTAACTCAGCGATCTGCAGGTGTAGAAGGGTATTGCTATGCAGTTTTGAAATCTTTTCAATCCATGCATCTTTGTTTTTTTATATTTAAAGGATTAAAGAAGAGCACAGCACATTTCCATATGAAATTTATTTGACATGCTGCCATGTTTTCAGTGAGCATCAGAAACAATGATCTCAACATTATCTGAGTTAGAATTAAAAGATGTTGGATCAGCCATGCTGGCACAATGGTAGGCACTGCTCATTGCTCAGTATATTTGGGGATCCCAGTGCTACTCCACTGAGTGCTTCACCAGCTTTCAACTCCAGGGAACCTCTAATAAGCTTAATATTGAATAAGCCCTCATACTTATAGAAATATATACCAGTATCTACTCCACATTTTTACACCATTTTACTCTAAATGGACTAATATCATAAGATTATCTTCATGTGACATACATACAGGTGAAAACATACTATCTCTCCAGTGTACATTTGTCTGTGTATACACGAGTATGTCTGGTATGTACATGTGAGTGTGTGTGTGCATGTGTGGGTAAGTGTATGCCACTGTGTGTGCAGGTCTCTGACTCAGCTATGTAGTGCTCACTAACTTTTTAAGAAATTTCCCGTGGGATGGCATATAAAAATGACACATTTTGCATAAAAGAAGCCGTATCCAAACAAGGACAGCTCATAGAGGTGTGTATTATCCTGATCTTTGTGTCTTCAAGTATTTGTTTCAATCTCCAGTTAGTACTGCTAGTGGCTTCAAATTGATTCACTGGTATCCCCTTGACTGTAAATTGAAGCATTTATGCCCACTAGTCTGTATTTTTCACATTAATTTACTGACCTCTTTTTTCCATAAAAAACCATTCACAAAACAGACCTTTGAACTGACTGCATAATGTTAGGTAAGGAAACTGATATTTAAGTTAGATATATAATACAATAATAATTTGATATATATATAATATTTCAGTTAATATTTGATATTTCAGTTTGACATTGTAAAAAAAACAGTGGAGGTAAAACTGAACATGTAGGTAACTGGGAAAAATATACAAAGACGTTACAATTGAAGAAGGAAAATAAAATCAATAAAAGCGACCACACATGTATGAAAAGTCACATGTACTCCGTGTTAACCAAATAAACAGACCCGCGCTGCCGCAGCATAAGGCATTGCATAACAAGAGTGGAGGAGGTGATTTCCACAGCGGAAAGGTTCATTTGGGGTTTGGGGATTTTGGCCTGAGAAATAAATGTAACGTGAAAGTTTCTCGGAAGACTGCACGCCTCTCTGCGAGGAGCAGCAGGCCTATGTTTGGAGGCCCTCCTCGGCGCTAAGGCCTCAGCGCCAGCTGGGCCCGCTCCAGAATTTCTGTCTGGATCAGTGGGTAGCCAGGGTGCTCAGTCAGAACCTGGAGGGAATAATAATGTCAGCCTCAGTGAACTGCTTCCATTATTTATATCATTATATTACCATTCAAAGAAGCGCAGGGAAAGCCAGGACACTTGGTCTCTAGATAACGCTGTTCTGACATATTACAGCAAGACTTCAGCATTATCACACTTTTTTAAACTACCGTTTGACTAATTTATCTCGGCTAATTAAGAGAGAGAGAGACAGAGAGAACAAAGAGAGCAAAAGAGAGAGGCTTAAGTTTTGCTAAAATTTGACAAAGGACCACTCAAACCTTGCGACAAACATCTATTGCTTCTGTATATCTCTTGTATTTCAGGTAATTGAAGGCGAGTCTGAAACCTGTTAATTAAGAGAACGGCACAATTACTTCAGAATATTTCCGCCTCTGATGCAAATACTACTACTACTACTACTACTAATAATAATAATAATAATGATAACAATAATAATAATAATAATAATAATAATAATAATAATAATAATAATAAATGAAATGTGTCTCAATACAAATGACTTTATATGCGTTTACATTCCTGTACAGGTTCCTTTTCATCTGGTTTAACTTTGTTTTAATTAGTAGAGCTCACATGTTATCTTGTCAGATATATATAGGTGTTATTATAACAGTGTAATTCATGCTATTAAACACCTTGACGTGATGTTAATTGTGGCAGACATTTTAGCCAAGTGAAGCATCAGTTATGGCCTTCAGAGCGTGCATTGACATGAAATGCGTGAGGGTGTTTTTTTGTGATTCCTCCAGTTGTTAGGTAGGAGAATTTGGGAAACATGTTGGATTGAAGCATTTTCTGCCAGGATTAGATCTTTTTGACTGGTGATGAAATCCAGTACATTAAAATGCCAGACACTGAGTGCTTTTTTTGGCAAAATGGGCCAACACTGTGAATACACTGGCTGGTAATGCTTTAGAAAACTCACCCATGGAGGGGTTCACCCGGTTGCTGTACTTCCAGGCCTGCTCATAGTAACCAGCAGCATCCTTGTAGGACTGCTCATTCTCCATGATGAATCCCAGGTACTCAAACGCTTTGCTACAAGACTACAAAAACGTAGTGATGTCAAATTATTCATATGCCAGCAGGGCCAATCAATGCATGCGACATACACTATGCCAAGTACATGGGGGCAGCTGTGGGCTAATGACCAGAACTGGATTACATTTTGAATCATGCCCATGCTGTAAGAGCATATTGATACAGATCTTTTTCATGTTATGGCCAGTAACATTTGTTTGGAGCTTGGCAGTATGAATGTGTGAACTGGATTAGGAGGTCAAAACACTCCAGAACTAAAAGTTGGTCAGCTTCCCAAATAAGAATGGTGTGTGAAAAAGAACCAAAAGGCTCATCCACTTACACCACACAAACACTTGATAAGTCTGTACTACTGCAACAACGAACAGCAAACCAATTGATGCGCTCTTGAACGCGAACCATGCCTGTTTACTACCAACCCGGGAAAGACTTTTAAGTGCAATACTGATGTAAAGAGAGCCTAAGTGACAAAGCGAAACTCCAGCCATCTGCACTGAGGAGGCGGTGGATGGTACGTGCAGGAATGTTCACATACCAAACGGGTCCTAACTTCCCTCTACCCCTCTCCTCCAAACATCCTCAAATCTACCCCGAGTGCTGGTATTACTGCATCTCATCTGAAACAGCCATGTGATGTGAGGTGAAGCGTTTCTGTAGACGCTGAAGCAGGCAGGCAGGCAGAGTGGGGGGGGCTGTGTGACTGCTGTGTACTTCCAAGGCCCTTCTGCCAGAGGATGGCACAGACGGCAGCTCGGCTAGGTTTCCGCTTACACGTGACCTGACCTCAGACGCGAGTGAACCCTGGTCTCCCGAGCAGCTGCTGAGGCTGATAAATCATGCCAGTGTTTTTCCACGCGGCACACAGATGCCGCGTTCACACCCCATGGCCGAGACCTTTGCTGACATGACCTGCGGAGGCCTTTTCAGTCTTTTCTCTGTCTGAGTATTTACGAACCTCCGCCACGGAGCGTGCAGGCAAACAAAACATTTCAGAATAAACAGAATTATTATTCAGGCTGTAATTATTTATAATTTATCTGTTTCTTAACAACAGCATGTTATTCTGAGAAAGGTTATGAACTTGGTGAAGACAAAATAGTCTGTCAGATGGAATTACCTTGTTTAGTGGTTGCAAACTGTATCACAGCTCTATCAATGTATACACTACAATATTGCTAGGACAGTAGGAGATACGCTAGTACTGCAAACATTCAAAGAAATGTCCTAATACTGCCAATATTCACAATATTCATACAAGGTGATCAGAATGTCACTTATGAATAACAAATTGTGTCCTTCTGTCAGCATCAGTACTTGAGCTTTAAAATGGATACAGGGTACCTATTTTAGCAGAGTCAATGAAAAAACTTTTGCAGTTTATTTACAGTTACTGTGTAGTATTTCAATGAGAGATTTAGCTATGGAGAGAGGTCCTCTGGACCTGGCATCCATTCCATCAGTCTTTTGTAGTACAGTACATTTTCCTATTCTTTCCTCAGAAGCAACCAGTGTTCTCAGCATTGCCACCGTCTCCCCTCAGAGGGCCTGACACTTACCTTGTTGTAAAGGAGACAGCGTTTTAGGAGGTCGGTGGCGATGTCATATTTGCCAGACTTGATGTAAATGTCGGACAAGAGCAGCCAGCTTTTCTCCAGCTCCTCTGCATTGTTCTCGGTCCACTCCATTTTTGAGAGTCTCTTCAGCTGGTTCCTGGCCCTGGGCGTCTGCTTGAGGATCATGAAGGCTTGGGCCATGGCTAGAAGATACGCCGCATTGTTCTCCTGAAACCAACAAAGATATTTTACCTGAAAATGATCCTTTCTGTACCCACAGGAGAATGGTACACACTGTCAACTTATTACAGACAATACTACAAGCAGCAGATAGATAGAATAACAAAGAGAAAGTAGGGTTGTAGCAATTAAAACTGGGTTGAATAATCATAGTTCTGTCCATTTAATTTATAATTACTGATAAACTTAAGTGTTTCATAAGGGTGACATCAGGGTGGCTTCAAACACTAGCAGAAGCAGTGTCCATTAACTGTACCAATATAAAACAGGGATGGATAAAAACATTGACAAACCTGCTAAAAGCTGTTTTTTATACTCTAAAACAAGTTTCACAATTTATCAGTCAGTAATCTGATCACAATACAATTTGGTGAAGTATTCATTAAAAGTATGGGATTATCATTTTATAATATTCAGAGGGTCCACGATACAGGCAATAAGTAAATCAACCTGTATTTCTAATTGATGGAGGATAGTTATACCTGTGATGAGGCCATTTCAGTGAAAGCTGCAAGAGCCCTCTCCACCTGCTTCGGCTCCTTGGTGGCCATCAGACAGTGGTTGTAAAGGAGGGCCATCTTGTCCTCCCCCTGTTTTGTGCGAGGACGGTAACCCTTCAGCAGGTTCTGCGCTGTGGTCACTCCCCAGGGCTCTGACTCCCTTCTGTCATTGTTGATCAAATGATTCATGCAAGTATAGGCCAGAGGCAAAAAAGAGGAAACTTCTTTAATTTCATGGGATATCGCCTTAGGGTTATCTTCAGATCAGAAATGGTAATGCTGCGTAATGTGTCTCTCTACATTTCAGAACCATTCGTCACGCAGATCAACCAAAATTATCCTCGCAAAAATTTATTTTATGAGAAACACAATGGGCAGGCTTTGCTGCTGAATTCATCCATAACCTTCGGCCTCATATTAAAATATTGAGTACATATCAGTACATATTCATTTCATGTATAGGTGTTTCAGTGGAGAAACTCAAATAATTTTCTCAGCAGTACAAATCTGTCACAACAAAGACCCTTTGACCCTTTGGTCACAAGTCTGTGCCACCACTACAATTAGTGATGCCCTGGGGATGGCGCAAGTGTTGCAAAACTTCTCTGTTAAACACAGGAGAACCGGTCTAAAGCTCAGATTTGTCTAATTCTGGCATGCTCATTTGCTGCTTCTCTCTGCTTCACGCCATTTACCTCCATTCCTCCTGAGCCACCTGAAACACCTCCCCTCCGATGGTGTCGTTGTCAGGGTTGAGGCAGATCTCGATCATGTGACACAACGCCCCCTCCCCCCAGTCCGTGTCTCTCCGGGCCTTGTTGAAGTGCATCAAAGCTTCATTCACTTGGCCCACGTGCCTAAAGGCGAGACCAAAGCAGAAAACTAGCTACGGGTTCTGTTTTCCTTTTGACTTGAATATGGAGTCTGTGGATCTCGAATGGACAAGACTAACCAGCAGTACAGGCCCTTGCAGAAGTTATAGCCTGGTTCTATGGGAGCCCTGGGATGATCTCTCTCGCATTTTTGAAAGTAGGCTGGGACGTCATCGAGCTTCCCTGTTCTTCTGAGCATGTTTATGAACTTGGCCAAAACAAAGTAGTTGTCTATAAAGTGGAATTAGTTTGTTAAGTGGTTAGAAACGTGTATGGGCTACCATATTGCTAGGACAGTAGGACATACCCTCCTACTGCTAACATTCAAAGAAATGACGTAATGCCGCCAACATTCAAAATATTCACGTGATCAGATTTTTTTGATTACGGATTTCGTCCTTTTGTCAGCATCAGTGCTTAAAGATCAACTTTAAAATGTATGTGGGTTACCCATGTAGGCCAAATGAATGAAAAAACTACAGCACAATGTATCTACAGTTAATGTGTAGTGTCTGGAAAGGAGATTTATCTGTGGAGAGTGGCCCTCTGTACCTGTGGTACGCTCCATAAGTCGTTTGTAGCATAGGACTGCATTGTCGTATTCTTTCCTCCGAAACAATAGATCTGCCATTAGCTACAGAGAAGATGCCAATAAACAGGACAGGAGTGAGTAGCAAAGCCTGTAATCCTTTTTGACACTGCACATGAGAGTTATATTCATTTCCATAGGATATTATATCTTTTACAGTATATAAAAATTAGCTGAAGCAAATGTATGGTGCAGTAGTCAAATATACACACAAAAATAGGTTTTGATGAATTTTCTGATAAATTGCCCAAATATAAAGCATTATTAACAATACCATGGATGCCTCTTCATTATCATCCTGGTTCTTCAGTAACACCTGACACTGCTGATAACAAGACTCCATGTTACCTTGCTCTAGGCGCAAATGGGCCAACTCAAGGATTATCTGAGACTAAAACACAGAGCAAAAGAAAAAAATGGCATCATATTTCCCTCACATTCTGCTTCTTGAACCACATTCCTAAAAGACATGCAATCTCTCTGCATCCTGAAGTGTTGCAGTGCTTCTGTTTAATTTACCAATCTGACAGGTTCCATGCAAGTTTGCAGTATTAGGAATATATTTCACCCCCCTTGCTACATGTCATATTAGCATGCTGCCAGAGCTTGGTAAAAAGACGTTTTCCCCCATTAGTTTGGGACTCAGAGTGAACCTTCAAACCTGACCTTGATGAATAATTCTAGACACATTTACATTCACATGTCTGTTTAAAGAAGAGACTTAGGAGTTGTGACTCCACAGCTGTCACATCAAATAGAATTCTCAGGCAATCACAAAGGTTGTGTTGATAGTGGTGGGCACTAGGTGCTGACGCACTCGGGAGACTCATAAACTGGTGACTTACCTGCAAGTCACCCTCACAGTGGGTCAGGGCCTCTTTGTAGGACTTCTTGGCCCTCTCAAAGTCACGCCGAGAACGGCTCAGCTGGGCGATCTGGTGGCAGATGGAGGACGCCACAGCTTTCTGTTCCTGAAAAGATTCCGGCTGCTCCAGGGGGAGGCGTCTCATGACCCTCATCTGGATATTGTAGGCCTTGCGGGAAACAACCTATGTCACACTCTAGATACTACAGGTCTTACAGGAAATGGTAACACATTGTCCAATATACTGGATGTTACTGGCAACTACACTTCATTGTTACAGGTGTGAAATTCTACATGCTCAATATAATGCGTGTATTGTTTAGCACAGGTAACCCCTGAAGTGCAAACTGCTTAACTTTCAACTGTCACCACACCAAAATTAACTGAGGGTTACACAAAATTAGTCAGTCTTGGCTTGCTTATTACAGTACTGTTCTAACCTTCTCCAACGTTTCCATAGCAGGAGATCCACACCTCTTGTAGATTTTCACCAGGAACAGTAAATACTTTACATCATTCATCATGTTCGATAACTCATTTGCTGAAAAAGAAAACAGATCAACACCCATCAGACATATGCATGTATTACGATAAATTATGGAAGCCATACTAACACAAAAAATTCATACAATACTGTAACTCACATACATTTGAAATAAATCATCACTTAATAAATGAAATAAAAAAACACAACAGCTCTGTAGTCCATTTTAATTACTCCGCTCTCTCAAAGGTAATCCCTAAAATATATATATGTTTTATGTTGGAAGTAATTTTTTAATACTGCAATATTTGTTAGATGTTATTGTGAGATACGGCTTCCTTTGTCTATATTTGCATTAATGTATATGTTCATGTCCTGAACTATAAATTTTCCTGGATTTGAGCTAGCTACAGGACTTGATGATTGGAAATCTATTATATTGAATATGCAATGTTGAAATTTACTTGGTTCATGGTCCAAAGCCTGGTTGAGAATTTTCTGGGCTTTTTCATATTGCCGCATTTTCAGAAGAAGTTCTACCAAATCGCTACGCAGGAAATCCTGCCCACTGATCTTCAGGGCAGCTTCGTAGTAGCTAAGAGCCTGAAAGTAACGATTAACATATGTCATAATCAAACAGGGATAACTTGACATGTAAGGAAGCCTCTTTGAATGTACCTGCAAGAGAATTGAGGAAACATGTTCACCCACGAAGACTTTGCGTATGGAGCCTTTGTGTATTCACAATCACAGACAGGACAAAGTCTCATATTACAGTACAGAATAGCACCCCCAATACCTTGTTGTATTGATGGGTCTTCACTAAAGCTTGTCCTATCTTTCTTGCCAAGGCTGCATCTCTGGGAGTCTTCTTCAGTGCCTCCTGATAAACCTCAATTGCCTTTTCTGGCTGAGAAAGAGGGATAACACTCAAAGCATGAAATTCCATTTTCATTTTTGCTTAGGCTTGTATGGGAGTGTCTCCTGGTCAGATTTTATGCGAAAACTGTGTACCTCTCTGGTCACAACAGCAAATTAACCAGGTGCACGCAGCAAGATCTGTAATACCTCTTCCACTCTCATGTATGCATCCCCCAGGAGAACACTGGAATGAGGCCCTGGCTGATCCTCATACAGTTCCCTGAAACAAAGAGAGAAAATAGTGACCCACTGCAGGAATGAAGACTAGATGATCGCCTGTGCTCCACACCGTGTTGTACTTCATACACCTGTAGCTTCCAAGTCTTAAAACGATAGCAGTGGCTTCAACTTAAATGATATGCAAAGAAACCATAATTTTCCAATATGAAAATCAAGCAAAATAACAATATTATAGTCTACATTCTCCCAATCTATGTATGTCAGAAAGTGGTAGTTCCTCAGTCACACCACATTAAGATGACATTGCTATGTTATAACAACTGTTGTTAAATACATTAGTGTTCTGTAATTGCAAGCAATTGCTACATAATTGCCACACAGTTAATGCGTTAGGATTGATCAGAGGTTAAATTTAGGTTTAATTTGTTAATATGTGGCTGCCATGCAACAATGTGATTTTACATACTAGTTCCTAAAATAATTACAATGCTGTCACAACAGTCACAAGGATAAATTTTACCTGTTACATTTGAACATGTAAACAAAATAGTAAGACGGGTTCAGCTGGTGTGTAGTTCTGCCCCACCTGTAGCAGGCGATGTAGAGTTTCTTGTCTTTTCGTTTCTCCAGGTAGATTTTGGCTATCTTTTCTTTGGCCTCTGCATAATGGAGCTGGTTGGGTGTGATGCCGCGCAGCAGAGTCAAAGCAGTATTGATGTCGTCTTTGGACAGAGCCAGGTCTACATTGGCCAGCGTAACTTGGATCTCCTCGGGTGTTCCGGTGAAGTTCACAATGGCATCCTGCATTACCTTTATGGCTTCATGCTGTTGGAAAATGACACTGATTAAGCACTGTACAGTCATGATCATATGGGTTTTTAAAGAGGAGCTCAGCTGTCAAGTACGGCCAATGATGGAAGATGATCAATATTTCAAAGAAGGCCTTTTTATTGTAACTCTCTATGAAAAATATGTAATCGATTTCACACTTCATTGATTCCACATACTGTTTCTGCATGTACAATTTACTGCAGTCACTTCAGTTTCCTCCCACTGTAATTTCTTTATTTATTTGATCAGCAGATGGTCTTGCCCAGCGTAACTTACAGCACTTACACTTATATGCTATCCATTCAGGCAACTTAATATTTGCTGAGGCAATTCAAGTTCCCAAGCCTGCAACAGGGGGTATAGCAACAGTGCAACAAGTACAGCACCTTCCCCACCATCCTCTACTGTGCCCATTTAACATTTCAAAAGGGTCCTACCTCCCACCACATCATAACCATAAAGCTTGAGTGATGAGAGATGGGCATCATGTACCTGTTCCCCATTCAATCGCAGTGCTTCGGCCAGCTCCAGGTATGCGGACACGCGGTCACTGTTACTTATGGAGGCCTCTTTGCCTTTCACCTCTCTTCTCACCCCAGGCAGGCTCATGACCATCTTCAGGCTCTGGATGGCCTCTGGGAGGTCTCCCGTCTTCCTCAGGGCTTTGGCTTTGATCAGGTGGTACTGGGGCAGCTCCCGAACCTTACAGACAGGAGGGAAGTTAAACACACAACAAGCGTTTCACTGGCCATGAGTTTAACTGGTAATATAGATACAAAAATGTAAATCACACAATAATTTAATACTGAGGAAACTTGAAATCATACAGTTGTGAGGAGAGCTTTTTCTGAGATTTTGGGGTAGGTGGAAATCTCTTTGAATGTCCATTAGGGTCATTGTTGTTGTATAATCATTAGTAAGATTTTAAAATTCATAAAAAATCGTACTATTAAAAGGTGCTATGGTGAAGCATAGGGTAAGGATAAGTAAAATGAACCATAAATATGCAGGAAAAACATAATGTCCCCACTTCTTATTAATTTCTTTTCCCACAAAAAAGTCAAGTTCAGAGAGATCAGAAACTACCTAACAATAACCTAAACTGACCCCTTGGGAAATACAGGGTTCATTTTTGATCCTGAACATTTAAATTTTAATTTACTTCCACATGGCACATATTCAGTAAACAAAAACACTCAGTACGCATACACAAAGCAGCAATGTATCAGACATTTGAAAAATACAGAAATACTCATAGCACACAATTAACACTGAACACTGATAACACTTTTTCAGAGTTCTGCTCTGCTCTCACCCAGCCTTGCCTGTGATAGGCTTGTCTCAGCTCACCTGAAAGTTGTGGCTCACTCCTGTCTCCAGGGACTGGAGGCATTTTTTGAAGTCCCCCATGGAAAGGTAAAGGTGTGCTTGCAGCAGGTGGACTTCTGACAAAGTTGGGTCCAGCTCCAAACAGTGTGTTAGAAGGCTCTGGGCAGATGTGAGATCACCTTAAAATGGAAAGGGTTTGACAAGGGCATGTATGACCCACACAACAGCCTAATTCTTAATCAACGGAGAACCAAAATAATATCCAATGTCAAAGGGCTGGCCAAACAGGTAACATCAAGGCAGCACTTTTTCTCCAGATACTGTTCTTCTGCCATCTCCTGGGGAAGACACTGGGCCCCACCCACTGGAGTGATGTTATCTAGCTCTGGTAAGTTGGATATCCTCTCAGTGGAATGCTTTAGTCTAAAGGGATACATGAATGCAGATGCTAATGTAACTGTTTTGCCTTCTAGGCCTCTTGCGGGCGTGGGTCCCTGGTTGTGGAATAACACGTGGCCCAAGATTCTATGTGGCTGTGTGGCTTGAGGCATACCATCCACCCAGGGGAGTAAGGTGTGATTGGTACGATGGGCATTATTCACTCACAGTTTCAGAGCACAGAATCTGGGAATGTCTTGTTTTATCATAACTGTGGACTTCAAACACATTCCTAACATCTACTTTCATTTACAGCTGAAACAGGGTCACTTTTTTGTGAGACTGATGCATGCTTGGACTGTTATGATGACTGTTGGTTTAAAATTGAGGATGGGCCTCCTGTAGGTCCCTCCTCCTTTCAGACCTATGACACATATGACATACCAAGGGAACATTTTTCTTTTAATTTTTTTGGTATTTCTTGAACTTACCTGAAAGAAATTTCACCTTGGCCATGAGGTAGGCACCAGGTAAAATTCCAGGAGCAGTTTTGACCACAGGCTCCAGGATCATGGCAGAGTGCATCAACCCAAATGGCAATGGCTGACCAACAGTACAAGGCTGCCATCAAGAAGGAGCAAAAGAAGAACCATTATATTTAATGTAAGAAACTGAAACAAATGTCATTATGATTCTGACGTATGAACATGTCAACAAATGAATGTATGTGAATTCCATTGGATAAAATACAGATACCAAGATGTAGACTAGTGCCTGTAACCCAGATTTTTTTTTACAAATTGTTTTTTGATGATTACATCAGTGTAGTCATTGAGAATTAATCTTTCCCCAGGTTAGAGTTGCTCTGTGTACCTGACAGACAGCCAGGTGTGTCTTCACCACCTCAAAGAGGAATGCGGGGTTGAGCTTCTCAAAGTATTCCACGCCCAAGGGCAGTCCATGAATGGCAGAGAAGTGCAGCTCGGTGGCCTCCTTCAGCAGGGAACTCACAATGTCCACACCTGCCCCTCTTTTATGGGCTAACATGGCCTGGAGAAGGCCCAACTCCTGCCAGTCAAGACAATGGACATTATTGGCCTTCAAAGAATTCTATGGCATTTTGCTCTATGGAATCTCATTGAAAAACATGCCCTGCATGACCTTCATAAAGCAAACAGCGACAGACACAGGGATTGGTGGTGTCATACCGCTGATTGGCCGATGGACTGCTGTATTTCGCCGAGGAACTCTAGCTGCTGTGCTGCTTCTTCAAGCTGCCCTTGAAGCAGCTGGCAACGGATCACACCTGCAGGTATACTTTGAATCAGCATTCTCACACCTGGTGCTGAGGCGTGACCTATGGTGCCATTTTTGGTGTTGGCACAGTGCCGACGGTTAAGTGGGACCTTAGATCAGTTACAGCCATCTGTGAGCTATTGTGCAAGCAACGTGAGACAGCAAGATTATTCTACAGCAGAAAGTACCTGCCAGGGCTGGCATACTGCTCCCATCCAGTTTGATGGCAGTGGAGTACCATCTCATAGCCTCTTTAATCTTGTTTTGGAGGACAAGCAGGTAGCCAATTTCAGTGGCTATACAAGCGTCTGTTGGTGCCTTGGCAAAGGCACGTTCCACAAACTGACACAAAGTTTGCAGGACTTCTGTGTTGTTTCCACACTGTAGCCAGAAAAGAAGATACAGTACACCATTATACATTTGTTTAATTGTAAATGGGCTAAGATGCAATAATTTCTTATGTTGCACTGATTCAATTCATAAGTGTCCTGTCCAGTAAACAGTTGATGAAACAAGGTGAGATTTACACAAAGAACACATGAAAACAATAGATTCAGGCTCTTGGTCTCAAATTCCCAAATGTGTATGTTTGCTGGTACAATCTGTTCCGCCTACTCCATGGAAACATGACTCTAAGGACTGGAGTACCCTCAAAAGGCAACAAACTTGACTACACTTTGTTTAATCAAGCAGAGTTTGGGAAACTAGGTTAATATGCGGGCAATTCAAAACTGTCTGTGCATATAGTAAATCTAATATGAAATTAGCACACTTTACACATTCCAAAAATCAGAGAACAGAGCATAAATTGAGGAAATTCTTTTACACTGAAGAATTATAGACTGTTTATGTGGTAGGGGGCAAAATGCTTATCTCCTGAATTGTTGATTTGTTTGGCCCCTAGTGTGAATAAATAAACAATGCTTACCATTCTGCTGATGGGCACTGTAATACTGACATGCAGACCTGGTGTGCAGGGCTCTGTTATCTCCACTGCGCTAAGCAGTGCCTGAAGATGCTCCCGTGCCTGGATATTTTGAAAGCAAACATTAGTTTCAGAACTACCTACTGCTGTAGCACAGAAGGTAATGAATAACAACCTAATCAGAGAGTGGCACCACTTAAGCTTCTCAGGAGAGCAGTGCAACCATTTAGTTTTTTTGATTTTGTGTATGTCTTTACCTTGATTAGGTCACCATCTTTCGCTAAATCATGGACTGCCATTATCTGAAGAGCTTTCAAATTATGCCCGTCTTTCTGCAAATTTCTGCAAAATTCAATGTAAAAACATGTGTGACTGTGTTCAGAAAAGCAAACAACAAAAAAACTGTGATAAAAATTGGTTTCACATTTTAGTGTAGAACAATTGGTCTGCTGCTAAATGACCACCTGACAGAAGGCTGAAAAATTACTGAATTACGTTGCTTAACTGACCGGGATGCAGTGTCCAGGGATTGTTCCCAGTCTTGTTGGGCTAGAAACAGATTCATCTTGAGGGTTAAAGCTGGGAGGAAGTCAGGATGAGAGGCAATGATCTGGTTCACCACTTCAAGGGCCCCTGAGAAGTTCTGTTTTCCCATGAAATACCTAACCTTCAAAACACAACCATTTGATCCGTGAAAATCCTTTCACAAATTCTTCTTTTTATAATTACCATCAAGTGATTTGGCAGACACCCTTATCCACGATACAGCTTGCTTTATACCTCTGAATAAATCAATCAATGCCATTTCCCCAAGCCCTTGGTGTGGCCTATTATGCTCATTCTGGTGATTTAAAATAAAAAAAGAGTTTTGATAATGCAACTAATTTAACTGTCAAAAGTGAAGATGGACAGAGATTCACATGCACTTTGAGAAAACACAGTAAACCACATGGAGTAGCCAGCAAAAAATGCTGTGGTATTTTTGTAATCTGTGTACCATACACCCTGATATTTGAATTATTTAAAATGGTTCCTGTATAAGCAAATTAGTTCAACAACAATAAGAAACTTCATAAAATACCTTTCCCATCAGCCCAAATACATTCTTGGAGTCTGACATCCCACTGTCAAAGTATCTGAGGGCCTTGTTTCTGTTCAGATCATTCTCAGAAGTGACTTCAATCCACCCCTTCAGGATTAGCCCCTGTTCAGAATGATATTTTCAAATGATTTTCTGTTTAGCTGCAAGTTGTTTTGATTTGTATTGAATTATCAAACAAACATAACATTAAGTTTAGGCTCCATTTTCAATAATTAAATTATAAGACAGAATAAAATTACAAAAACAGCCTTTGGTGTACTTTAAGGAAAATAATTTTATAATATAGTTCACAGTATACAATACTCTAACTACATACATGCAGAAATATGTCTTACATTATCAATGATCCAATGCTGTGAACATCTCAGTATCATAAATGAAATCCTCACCCCCTAACACCTGTTACTTGCAGTACTTGCTGTTTATCTTACATGCAGTATTGTGGCGTGTTTTGGATTCAGTGATCTAGTGACTGATGTATGGTAGTATAATTGGCTTCCCTTCTCTAGTCAGGTTGCACAACTTGTGGTATGGCTTGAATAGTGTTATGCTCACACTCACTGGACTGGCAGTGTTGTTAGCCTGGTCTGACAATTGCTCATTCAGCTAGAATGGATACACTTCTATTCTTCTATGTTGGAAGTCACTCTGGATAAGAGCATCTGCTAAGTGAATGTAATGTAATGTAATGAATGGTGCATAAACAAGAACAGGTAACTTGACTTTTCAGTAGCTTGTACCTCTCTTGAGGAACTGGACATCTTGAGCATTCTGTCCATATAGTCCTTAGCTTTGTCACCACGGCCCATAAGCCACAAAAACATGGCGGCATAATACAGGGCCTTGTCTCCCGCTGCCTTGCGACTTGCTTTCAGCTGAGAATCAAGCTCCTCCACAGCATCTTGATCTTGAAACACAGGAAGAACAGAGACATTTTACCACAGCAGCTGTTTCCCGCCTGGAACAGGATCCCAGGATTCTCCAGTCTAAGGCCCAGAGCCATGAACATCCATCTGCTCTTGTGACCTGGCCAGCCTTCATTCATTGCCACATCATAATTTCAAACAAATTTGGGAAAACTGCAGGCTATATTACACTGTACACAATTTCAAGTTGAACACATTACAGCAGGTAAGATGGGCTTCATAATGCACAATATAAGAGTTCTGCATTGTGTGCAGCTCAGGAGGTTATTTTATTTGTCTGCATGAATGAAATAATGAGGTGTCCACTCACCAACAGTTTCACTCTGCTTATGTGCATAAATAAGAGCCATGAGAGAGCACAAGGAGACATCTGGCTTGTCTCTTATTTGCTCCAGATCACGAATGGCCTCTTGAATACGACCTATAATTTACCAAGCAGCATGGCAATTCAATATATTCCTCACTGATTTCAACCAAAAACCAAGCACAAAACTAACTGTTCTTACATTTGACAATACAATTCAACTTTTTTACAGTTTGGTGAGTTCATCATCATCGGTTATAATGAAAAAAAAAGTGTTGGTATAGAATAAAGAACTTGAATTTACTCTGAGACAAAGGAGAGCACAAATGTAGCCTAGACTGAGGCTACAACTAGTTAACCCATAATTTCCTCAGTAAATATCTAGTTGTATAAAAGGAGAAAACGGTAACCTATGTAAGTTGCTCTGGATAAGACATCTGCTAAATGACAATAATATGTGTCGATTGTTTCTACGAAAATTAGTCTACATAGCTACTTCATTCATTCACATGCTGACTAGTCTTGCTATATACTGTACCCATGTTACCTTCCATCAAAATTCCATGGGCTTTGAAAAACAGCAGAACCGGATCATTACCGTACAGTTTTAAATACTGCACTGAAGTCATTATGGCTTGGCGGTAGTATTTCTCCCCGAAATAGTAGACAAGTGATGCCTGAAATTAAAGAAAAGCCACAAGAAAATGACTTATAAATGTCTTATAAACGTGTATAAATTGTTATCTATCTTACAAACTAGCAAGCTAATTTGGATAAAGTAACGTTCGACCTAGCTTGCTAATAAGCAAGCTTTCTACACAACCAGAGATTTAGCAAATTAAACATCCTCAATGTACAGTAGTAAGCTACCGTTAAGCCATCCTCGATTAAACTTACTAAACATGTTGAATCACTTTCTGCCATATCCCGTATTGATTTGTCCTATGGGTAAGGAATCCAGCTCGGTTTACATAAGTTACTATGAACTGCAATAGCTAGACTGCCTAACTAACAAACTTAAGTGTTTTCTGTGATTCACTGCCCCAAAGTTTGGCGTCGCTGGTTGCTACACAACCTCTAGGCAAATCTCTTTACGACAGGCCTACTAATCGAATGCAGATGCGGCACAACTATCTAAAAATTTACATGGCATATGTGTAACGTATAGAAAAATATTAACTTGGCACGCAGACTAGTGACGTTAATCATGTCAGCTATTAAATGTAACGACGTTCGTTGTATCTTTAAAATCATTAGATTAGTTGCAGAGGGCGTTATTCGCCATTCTCCCCGTTTATATCACAGACTCTGGTGTTCTATGTATGCAATGTAATACTTCCAGTCAGTCTGGGTAAGTACGTTTGGTAGCCAGCTATCTCTGTGTGTCAGCTAGCTACTTTTGCCTTCCTGCACGAGTAATTAGCTAGCTAGCCGCACAGAAAGCGACATCATGGCAACAGAGTAATGAATCCATCTTTCTTGTTTCATTACTCTATACCCAAAATAATTTTACATTAATAGTTCCGAACAGCATAGAGTACACAGAGCGATATGGGTTTAACTCAAAGCTCGGATGCACCAGAAGGAGGGACGGATGGGTATCACGTTCATGGGGTAAGGCTGGAGCCTAGTACTTGACAACTTTCACACAGTAGCTAGCTACTTTCTTGGATGTCGCTAGCATGTCTCTTCAGGGCCTTGTCACTCATAACGATGCTACTGGCCAGCTTTCTGATATGGCACTTGTGTTAGTAATATTAGCTGTGTCAACTGTGTAACATAAATCGCTAGTAATTTAGCTAGCTAACCATCTCACCGAACAGGTTTTAGGAACAGCTTCAGCTTGCTAGTTAGCTAGCTAACAAGCTTGATTTCCAGTCTTACTGAAAATAGCTAGGTAGCAGTATCTCTAAATTATTACTATTATTAGTAGTAGTTAATATACAGCATGTGTAGTTCGCTTGCTAGCTGTTTTGATACTTCGAGAAGCAAAATGTGTACACGGACACAACGAATATTGCCACGTCACGGGTTATATTTAAAATAGCTTGCTGTCTTAACACGCATCGTAACGTTGGCTGCATGTAACTCAGCTATTTAGATAGCCTACTAGTTACTTATAAAACATGCACACCCGAATATCTTGCTAGCTGGCTAGGTAGTTAGCAAGCTATCACAGACGACGAAAATACCAGTACTAAGTGGTTGACAAAATACCTGCTACGCTATTTGGCTGCAGTCGAGTGAATAATTTGTTTACAGTTATTGGTAATGGCATGATTCGTCTATGGTCAACGACTAAAAAAAATGAAGCGAATTTGTATTATTACTGAGTGTTTCTATATATTGCTTGCAGTAGAAAGTGAAATTAGTCATGAGGTTACTTTTTTGACAGGTTCAAGAGAACTCACCTGCTGCGAAAGCTGGTTTGGAGCCATTTTTTGATTTTATCATATCAATTGGAAATGCCAGACTGGTAAGAAATATACTGTAGTCTATTACACCTGCTTCTGGAAAACATGCTTTCTTATATTAGGCTATATTGGATTTACAATTTTTGGAAGCACTGTCCAAGATGTTATTTACTCATTGGTAGCGTAACTTTTATTCTTACTGTATTGATGGAAAAAACATCACTAGTCCCGGTGTTGTGTATTATTATTGTGTGATGTTTAATATTTGTTACTCTGCGTGGCAGTCCTATTCAGGGCTCATACAGAGCAGGTGAGTTACATGAGAAAAACAGCAAGAACAGAAAAAGAGGTACCTGTGCAGGTTACTTTCAGTTCAGTTTTACAGTTAGTGTAAAAACTAGTTAAAATTAGATAAAGGTGGTAGTATAGTAATAATAATAATAATAATAATAATAATAATAATAATAATAATAATAATAATAAAGGTAGCGGAAGACCTGATTGTCGTAGTCCCCCGGGAACGAGATTATGCATACCCATAATGAATGAATGAACGCCATTGGTTGCAAGGGGGCTATTTCAAACGTTTGATCAACTTTGTCCTCTTCAAAGAACAAGGAAAATGACATGCTGAAGGATCTGCTCAAAGCCAATGTGGAAAAACCAGTGAAGCTGGAGGTGTACAGCATCAAAGCCATGAGGATCCGGGAGATTGAGGTGGTCCCCAGTAACATGTGGGGAGGGCAAGGCTTGCTCGGGGCCAGTGTCAGGTTCTGCAGTTTTCAAGGAGCTAATGAAAATGTCTGGCATGTCCTGGTGAGTCAATCCAGAATATTCTGTTCGAATTATCATCCTCCACAGTGCAGTCTCAAGAATAGTCAAAAATTAGATCACTATTTTACATTTCATGATTTTCTAACTCCACCCACTACTTTGGGTGAACGCAAAGGAGGCTTGATTTAAAGAATGTACCAATTGTTGACTCCTTTTTGATTATAGAAACAAACTAGCTGTCAATGTTTCAAGTGAAAATATTCCATTCAGGATTCCCAAGCATTTCCAAATCCTTTTTTTTCTTTCAGGATGTGGATCCTCATTCCCCAGCTGCTCTAGCAGGGCTGCAGGCTTATACAGACTTCATTGTTGGAGCAGACCAAGTGCTGCAAGATGTAAGATTTGGTTCAGGCTTTATTTCACAAAACTGCCCAAGAGACACGCCACAAAAGATAATGTGGAAAAGACTTGCAAAGTCAGTAGCAAGTCTTAACTTAGACCTTTCGTTTAGTTTGCACCCGTTAACAGTTACTCATTTAGCTTTTCACCCTTTGAGAAAGCTGCATTGCTTCGGTCCTTGAGCTCTGAAAAATGAGACTTTTCTTCCATAAGAGCACCTCCCACTTTATTCAGCTGTTAATTTCTTAACGGGGACAGTTCTCCTTTTTGTGGTTTAGTCAGGGACGTGAACTCAGCATCCACCTAGTAATCCGCCTAGTAACAGAGATCCCTCTCCACCCTATACCAACTAATCAGTTGACCTGTTTATTACCCATGCAGTCAGAGGACTTCTTCTCTCTCATCGAGAATCACGAGGGGAAGCCTCTTAAGCTGTTGGTATACAATACGGAGACGGACCTGTGCAGAGAGGTGGTGGTCACGCCCAACGGAGCCTGGGGGGGAGAGGGAAGGTAAGAGGAGTGGCACACGCGCTTCCCCACAAATGACCGCCATGCTCTGTCCATGTCAACCAAGTCCCTCACTACTGCATCATAAGTCCCACTGCACTGTCCCACACATCCACCTGCACTAACCTGCGGCAGGTGTGAATGTACACAGCAACTGCTGGGGCAGCTTCTCTGCTTCAGCAGAGAAGAGCTAACGGATGTTTCCTGTTTTCAGCTTAGGTTGCGGCATCGGCTATGGCTACTTGCATAGAATCCCAACTCGACAAGTATCCCCAAAGAGAGATGGAGTCAACCCTGCTCCTCTTCAGCCTGAGGAAAATATTACAGCTGAGATGCCAACCAATGGCTATACGGAGGTATAAATCTGCTTTGTTATATTATTGCCTCAACATGTGCTGTTTGATTAATACAGTATCAGAATAGTGTTGCATCCTACTGACCAGACAAGTATTTCACATGTAATATAATGTAAAATATAATGTTACATACAGACTAACTACAAATTCCTTGGAGACTTGGGAGGCTGTTTAAGAACAGCAGATTTATAGACTGATTGAAGGATTGAAAGATATTTTTCTTAAATTGACTGAGTGTTGAATCTTGAAGCCTGTGGATCTGACTCACATCGTTAATAATCTCGCTCCCCATACTCCAGGTGCCCCTTACGGCAGCTTCTGGCCAGTTAGAAAGGGGAGAGGAAAACCTGGGTCAGGAGCTTTTTGAGGACACACCGCTGCCTCCCCCGATCCAGAGAGTCATGAATCCAGGTCAGTTCATCAACAGCCGTCGACATTCCGCTTCCTCTTGGTCCTCCTTTTCCTACTCGTAGCCTGTCGTCATTTAATTCTGGTTCTTATCCAGGCAGACTTGCATTACCTCAGATAGTTTCACTACAAAAAAATGTCAATGTCAATGTCAGTTTCAAAAATGTATTCTCTAATTGGTGGGTCATGTCTAAATCTGTTCATCAAATTGTATTTTTTTTTCACCGTTAACTATAAAATTGCCATTGAGAGAAATCATAATCAAAAGTGCCATATTCAGAAATCGTTATCACAAATAATGTCTTTTTTGTTTTGAGCAAGTACAATCTTATACTCTTCTTTGCCAGATAAATGGCTTTATCAAGCATCACTCTGAATTTTCTGTGTCTCAGATCTTTCTGCTGCCTCAGTCCCTGATGTCTCAGAGATATCAGAAAGACTAGACCTGTCTGTCTCATCCTTCGACACGACCAACACCTCCCTGCTTCTTGGTGATGGTGGCACATTCAGCTCTGAAAATCTCTCTGGTGTTGGTGAGTTTGGTATCTAAATGTCTGCAAGTGGCACAGAAACTTCTGCTGCTGCTTACTAGTGAATTAGGTCTGTAATATTAATGAAGAGGCTGCACAATGTGAGGTTTTCTGAATTTAAATGGAAATGCGGGCCCTCACATTCCTCTCAATTTTTCTGTCTTTTCTCTGTGTATCAGAGGAGCTGGGAGATGGTGAACTGCCATCTTCAGTCCCAGAGAACATGACGGAGGCAGTGACTCAGGAAGCTACACTGGAGCAGGCTGTGGACCTCTCCCCTTCCCCTCCCCCTGATACCCCCCCAGCGGATGAGAGCATCGACCTAGACGTCACAGGGGCAGCTCTGCCTGAAGTGGTCAGTTTGCCTGAACACTCCATGGGCTTGGCAGAGTCTGATGTTCAGGAGGGAGGTGGCCAGGATGGAGATGCCCAAGATGGAGGTGCCGAGAATGGAGTTTCCGAGGATGAGGATGTTGGCAAACAGATTGCAGCTCGAGAGCTTGGATTGCAGTAGGCAATCTAACTAAGCTCAGTCTACTGACAGTGTTGGAGAAAATGGCACAAAATGTGAGGACAAGGGGTAGGGCAAGGTGTGAGAGTGCTCTTGATTGATATTAATATTGCCATTTTTAGCTTTCATTATGGATCCAAAGCCATTAGTATAAAGGTTTGCTGGAAGGTGTGTTGGAAAATGGTAAATCACAATTTTATGCATAAAGGCTGTTCTTTTAAGAGGGGCAGTAGTGTTTAGTTTTTTATAAGAACTGAATGTAGTGCATGAAAAGATGTTTTTTTGTCATAGCATTAATTGGTTTGTCCTCTTCATTTAACACAAAAACACCCAGGAAAACATTAACTTCATGTGAAATATTTCAATACACTTATTGGGCACTGCTTAAAATGACATCCTTTGCCAAAAAGATATGAATCTCTCTTCAGTCAGATGTACAGTATAGAGTTATACATAAGTAGTTTCTAATGTTATTGTCAAATTGTAGTTCTGAAGAATATAAATAAATCGGCATTATTTTCAGATTATATTATTCAGGCAGGAAAATGTACATAGCACCATTGAAGGTATGCTATCGAGCACCAATTTAAGACGGCATTTTATTTAAAAATGTACTGTCAATTATTGTGTTTTTGCACTACATTCAGCTGTACTGCACAGTAGGTTGACATGGAATTGTGTGAAAATGAATATGTATGTATTGTCAAGAGCATTGTTGAGAAGCTGAAATGTCGCCTTACTTATTTAGTCATTACCTCACACTAACTGTCTGCAGTACCTCACACTAGCAAGCCAAAGCTCTGAAAATTATAAACACAAAAGCAAATGCAGCACATGCAGTGGGTGCAGGGAAAGTATCGGTTACATTCACAACCAAACAGTAGGCCTATACATAGAAATTTCTTTAAAGGTGGAAGTGCTTTTAGAACAACCTGGACCGTTTCAAATGTCCTCTGAACAGTCATGTGTTTTATTTATGAGATTACATGTGTTGACAGCCTGAAATGTTTTTTATAATGTACCTTAATTGGACTTTCTTATAATGTGCACATTTGACAACAATATTTATATTTTAAAAGATCATGTTTATTTACTGTGTTGAATAACTCCTTTTTCTAAAACGAGGAATCATTACAAATTTTAATGATGCTCTTCTAGTAAAGGAAAAGGTAGTATACTTGAGAAAAAAAACTTTTAGAGAAAATTCACTTTTACAAGATTATCTTTGGTTCAAGGGTTTTGCTTTGTAAATGAAAAGCAAAGAGCAATTATGCAAAGAATAGCAAAGAATAATTATACTTGGTACGAAGTGAATGTCACTGAATGTGCCAAAAAAAACACAAAGAAAAAAATCAAAAAGAAGGGAATAGGACAATATGCATGTTAGGTGGAATGCATTTCTCTTTGCATCGACCTCCTTGAATAGCAAGGCATAGCATAGCAAAGAATCAGATGGCTCAGAACCCCCACACCCAATTTTATAAGCTTTTCATGTGCCCCGTCATATATTACAAAAATGTTTACAACACTAATGTTTTACTTAAGCCCACACTGGATGTCTTCTGAGTGTTTGTTAGTGTGAATAATGGCAGATTGATCTATGAATTGCCCTGTCTTACATGCATGTTGATTGTGTAATTTGATTGTGCATTTTCAATGAATACAGTCTTTGTATCTATTGTAAATGCTGGTGTCTAGTTAAGTGTGTTTCATGAGTTGTATGTAACTGATTATCATTCAATGTTATATGAATATAAGAAGCATTCTCTTTATGTTCATATGCACTAATAAGAAGGTCCCCCTCTGACCACTCCAGTAATAGGAATGAGGAGAATGTTTCAGCCAGAATGGCAGATTAAACTTGATTTGACCAAGTTTGCTCAGATTACTTGATTGCAGCTTTTGGAGTTATGTAAAATGTATTTTAATTTTCACATGGTGTCACTCCCAATAGTTGGATAATTTAATTAATCAATTACTTTGTTAATTACCTTGACCTATGGAATTGATATTCATGCAACTGCAAGCCTAAACAACTTTAAATAGTTATCTCTACTGCTCCATAGATTGTTCCATTGCTTCATCCTTAATAAAATGGTGAAATTGACATGAATGTTGTAATATTTGGTAAAGTGTCATAAATAAATTGGAGATCTTTGGTTAAATGTGTCTGGGAAGACATTTGATAAGTAGCATAATGTTTTTTTGCATCAGCAGTTTGTATTTGTGATAAGAACTTTGTTTCAACATCATTTCATCATTCAGTGTGGTGTATTTACGAATGTTTAAATGCATTCGATCATGTACAGTATTTGAGATCAATCAGGGGCAATGTCTATGCATTAATATGGGAATTCCTGTTTGTGTGACGGGTTGCAATTTATAGGCAAAAGTGTACCTTAAGTATGACTGATTTAAATATAAAGCCTACAAAATTTAGCCATACACATTTTTGTGTGTAAGTAATATTTTGTTTTGGGGTAAATTACTAATAGGCCTAAGTATTTCAATTAATTTTCCTTAATTTTGTTACAAGTTTGATTACTGATAATTCACAGTTTAAAGCACAATTTCCAAGTTTAATCAAGGAGGGTGGTAGGTTTAACAAATCAAAATTTAAATTGTTGCAGATTTAAGAACTATAAATGCTGATCGCAATTTTTGTGTGGGAATGTTGATGCCGGATGATGGACTGTTTATCTTTAGCTTCGATGTAATGACTAAGTTGTAACTAGCTTAAAACTGACCCTTGAAAATAAAACTAATGTGAAACTTTTACATATGGACTGATCTGTTTACAAGTGCCCTCATCGTAAATGGTGTCTAACATCAGCAATACTGCGTTGTGTAACCCCAATTAAAATCATGCACACATACTAACAGACCAGGGGTTTGAGAGATATCCTTTCTTCTGTTTGGTCTAATGAAACATCCCTCCTACCTGGGTGTCACACAGAAGTGGAATGCATCAGGTATGCAAGTTGGATAAGGAGGCTTTGCTTTCTGTGAACAGGCATACAAGTAAAGGTAGGTCGTCGGAACAGATGTTAAGCGAGAGTAAAATGATTAAAGTGTTTCAGGTCGAAGATACAGGAGGCAAAAACAAAAGATTTCAATAGCAAAGGAAGCATACCTGCCTCAGGTACAGACAAAAGCTTCAGGGACAATTGGCATCTAGCCCTATGCCTCAGTGGAGACAAGCAGGATGCTGACGTTGTAACACACCTACCAATTGGACTTGATTCCACAGACACATTGGTCGCGTCCCTGATGGACTAGTCACAGCAGCACCTCATCAGCTCTAAATGCAGGCAAGGATGCTGCCGCATGCTTCAAATACATTTTCACTGAACCATGCACAAAGCTCGAATTCAATGCTACGAATAGCGGGCCCTTTTTGGATATTGGTGCTGTGTGTATGCTCTGCATGCTTATCTACTTATGTGAGCTTTTGAAAGTTGCCCTCACGGGTTCACCTGAACATTACAGGAATTGTTCTTTCTCTTGAACACCAAACGTGATTGTAGGCATTGTATTGGAATCGTAAAATGTGGATGAAGACCAAGACCTTGCCTCAAAGGCTGTCACATACATCATCAGGGGCACAAGAAAAGACATCATTCTGCTCCGTTCCAAAGTTGTCGAGGTGATGAAGTCAAAACGCAGGTACTGCCCAGTCTGGTCTACAGTGTTTCCAACAGAAGTTCCTAAGGGTATAGATAGTTATTCGAGAGGAAAATGCATTTTATTTTCATCGTGTTTCCTACATTTCTAGGCACTCTGATTTCCATTACATTACATTACTGGCATTTAGCAGATACTCTTAACCAGAGAAACTTACATCAGGTACAGTTTCTTTACAATGTCATTCATTTATACAGCTGGATATTTACTGAGGCAATTGTGGGTTAAGTACCTTGCCCAAGGGTACAGCAGTGCCCCGGCTGGAATAAAACCGGCAACCTTTCAGTTACAAGGCCTGCTCCTTAACCACTATGCTGCACTGCCCCTGTATTTCCAAACATATAAGCTGTTAGTTTTTGATACCTTGCATCTTTGTAATTAAAATGTTACTTGCTTGCTCTAAATGTCCCAAGATCTGGTAACAGAATCAACAAGTTGGCAATACAGGCTCTGCAGTCTTTCTCTTGTGTTGCTAACCTTGGTGGGACTGTAGTTTTTTTTCCCTATGAGAACTGAATCACATTATTCAACAAATTACTCTTTAACAGAGTCATTAGGTTCTCCATTAGGTTTCATGTTAGTTGTAGGAATGATGACAAATTATCCAACTGTTTTATTTATCCTGTCTGTTTTTAACCAAAGTAATGCCATTATATTAAATGTGGAAAATCAACATAGACAGTCCTGCAAGATACTGCCATCATTACATTTTCATTTGCACTTGTTTTATTTGTTAATAGTGATGCTACAGAGGGTGTCGTATTCTGACACTATGTCAATATCCATGTAACAGTAGTGTGACAGGTCAAAGATCATCAATGTAAAATCAGTCAGTGCTGTCTAACAACAAAGACGTAAAGTGGCAATTCAAAAGCAATACCCAGCCCTTTAAAAATGTAAGTCTATGCTTCAGAAACCATTTTCCATTGCTATCGATAAAATGTTTCTTGAAAACAGGTTGGAGTACAGTACAGCAGATAGAAATTAACCACCTGCAGAAAGCTGCATCAGCCATCCCTGATCCTCCGGTTCACTGCCTTTCCCTGAGTACTCCCTCCTTTCTTAAACCAGTCCTCCACACAAGTGTGTTCAGTTGAACCAAAAATAGGTCTTTGAATATACACTTAAATCACTTATAGCAGACGACAAGTATCTGAGAAACAAATTAGTGCTTCACTTGTGCTATCCATGTGGTTGACAAGGAGACAGTGCACAATATATTTGCTGAATTGCAAACATGTTTTTCTTTCACGACTGCTGTCCTCCCAGGTTTGCTCAGTGAGAGTGCTGTATTCTCTGTCAGTATGCTCAGGGGCAAATAATATGCAACCATGCAACCATGCTTTTTCATGCTTATGTGTCAGCTGAAACCAAGAGGGAGAACCTGTTTGCCAGGATAAACTCAAAGGAAGTCAGTGTATGTAACAGAATTAGATCCTACTAGTCTTTTTCCTTCCTTCAGATCAGAATGCCAACACTTCGAGTGAGTGCTTGTTAGACATATTTTTTCTGCTCAGTCTATAACAGGTCCGTAACTACTGAGTCTCCTCAAGTTGTAATCAAGACTAATAAATAATACACAAAAACTGTAGAGGGCAGTGGCTGTTTAAAAGGGGGCCACAATACATATGAACAATCTAAGATTACAAAGTAAAAGAATGAGAGAAAATGGGATGGGGGGTTGTGTAAGAACACAGATGATGGAACAAGTCCTGTTGATATCACAACAGTGTGTAGCTTCTCCTGGAACACATTATAGGTCAAAACATACTGTGCTTGGCCTGAGGTAGTGAAACAATTTGTATCCTGTTATATAGCTTGCTTAGACCAGTGTTTCTCAACCCTACTCCTGGCGGCACCCTGTCCTGCATATCTTCTATCTATCCTTGCTCTACCTATCTGACTGAACTCGTCAGTGGCACATTTTATTAGCTGAGTATACCTGATTTAATCAAGCAGCAAGGATAGATAGAAGATATGCAGGACAGGGTGCCGCCAGGAGTAGGGTTGAGAAACACTGACTTAGACAATTCTGAATCACTCATAAAAGTGAGTATGTTCTTTGCATTTCCTTTGCCTCTCTCTCTTTTGAAGCTGTATGTCACAGGAATGCAAATGAGGACTCCCTACCTCCAAGTCCAGGACTTGTGGGTACTAACTTCAGTCAAGATGGAATTCTACAGGTGAAGCCTGCCTCCATCAATGTGACTTGAGGACCGTGGACTGTGGATGCTGCTTCCATCTCCCCAGAATCAACCCCAGAATGAACAGAGCCAGATGAACCAACACCAGAGTCTACTGAGCCTGTGTCTGCTGTTACAGGACTTGTTCCATCATCTGCTGGTACAGATGACAGCACAGAGGCTACATCTGTCTCCCAGATTCTCTCCAGAATCCCTGTCCACTCGGCCCTTGTCACAAAGGCCTGTATGTTATTATTATTATTATTATTATTATTAAGGTTTGGCTTTGTGTAAAGATTTGTATGCTGCATTTAAAAATGATAAAATTATGATGGTTGCAAAACCAAAATATCAGTTACATTTTTCTGCATGTATCCTTGTTTTATAGGGCTTTAATAAATCCCTCATTTTAATATACACTTTGAAGAACTGTTAACAAACATATTCTAATATTTTAGGATGAACACACCTGCACTAAAGTCAAATTAGACTACATTTTTAAGGCAGAAAAAAATTTGGAGTGTTTTCATTACTTGGTTTTTGGGCAGGAAGGTGAACTGCACTGAACACATGAGTTTCAACAAAGGCAAAATTTTAAAAGGCTGATAAACATGAAACAGAAACACTAAACAAACACCAACACTGTAGCATGATCTATGCTCTCTGATAGGAGCAGTGGTGCCAGCAACAGCGAACAGGGACAGAGCAAACAAGCCACTCACTTCTACAATGTGGGTAACATCCTACAGACCAGTACTCATGCATAGATACCCAGCCATGCAGATGGGGTATCACGCCACCCACTCTGGGCCATTACAGTCAGAGATTTGTATTGCCCCAGGAGAAGCCCAGTACTCTCTGGGTTTCTCTTCAGAGCAACACCCACTGGAGGAGGAGCCATCTGAGATGTGAAAACAAGTGAGTTACGGTTATGACAAATAAATGCAAATCCAGTTAACACAGTAGTCTCATCTGCTCAACTAAAAAAAATTCTTCCAGGTTTAGAGCCATGCTATCACTGCCCTTGACAGATAATCAATTGTGGTCACTTATTTGGCTGCTATCAATTACTGGTTATGTCTGAGGAAGACAAAAAGGCACCCATAGTTCCATATTTTGTGGTCAGTGACAGCATGCAGCTCCTCTTGAATTGCTTTCAGTTTTATAGTAATGGACAATCACTCAACTACAGTTTTCATGAGCCAGTTGTCTGAGTCTTGAAACGACACTGACCACTGAGACCAGGATTGATCATGGCTAACCTTGCTCACATGCTCTCATCTCTCAAGCACTGACTTCCTGACTGACACCAATGACAGCTTTACCCTATTTCCCTTCCCAATGAAAAATGCCATAATGCCATCCTCATTAAATATAATTATGTATAAATTCTGGTTTAGCAAATGCAAAGCTTTTCTACTCTTGTTATAAACAACCTCATACTACGAAAATCCTCAGTCAGATGGGGTATTCTCCAAAAGCGCTGCCTTGTAAATTGGACTCAGTAGTCATGGTAGCTAAATTGATTAAGCAAATCAATAATGCAAAAAATAAATACAACAAAAACAAAATGGCAGCAGTGTGCTGCTGTGGTAAGGAGTAGGGCTTGTAACCAAAAGTTCCCAGAATCTATAATCAAATGTTCCAATGATCTAATCAATTGAACTGTTCAAACAGACATAGGTCAATATGACATATTGCCATATATAAAATGAGTTCTGTGCAGGTGGAGCGCATGCCGGAGTGTTCAAGGGGAAGAGGTATTACCAGTGCTTCCAGAACTGCGGCCTCTTTGTTCCCATCCATTAGGCGTATTACAGCATCAGACACAAGACAGGACTGAAAAATTATCATCCACATAAAGTGCTGGAACTGTGGACAAAAAAAAAAACTTGCTGCAGGGTAACCCTTCAAATGTTCTCTCATGGTCTTCTTCCTGGTTTAATTCCAGCAGCAGACAAATGCTCCACCATAAACACCTCAGCACCTCCATCTGCACCCCCCTGACTCCCCTTTGTACAGATGGCACAAGCAGCCAAAAGGGTACCGTAGTCAGGACACCCACCCAAAGGCAGGGTACAGGGTCACATGGGAGGGAACAGCCACCATGGGGAGTCCTAACATTGCCCTGCGTGCTACCAACAAAGCTGCGAAAGGCCCACTGCTCAAGCCCCTGGTGGCACTGGAGGGATAACACAGGGCAAGGAAACTGGCACGTTAACAACACATACCACTGCCTCCGCTTCATAAGACGTTAAGACCTTATTACAGTTGGCCATAAATCAGACACAGACTGTGCAGGAATGAACAGTGGTCAGCCCAAAGTCTGGTCAAATGAGGAACGCAAATAGGAATTGGTTGCTTACCAATTTTTGTTTCCAAAACAACCAAATTGCACAAGCATCAGTATAAGTTAAAACTTTTTTTCTGAATAGTTACCTCACAAATATTGAACTGTATGATGATGTGTATCCTTGTAAACTGCTATAGGATGTTGAGTTCAAAATCCACTTTTATTATTAATTAGGCAGTTGATGCAAGGACTGAATGTGTTCATATAAGAACAAACCAGTAAGATGACTTGACTCCAGAAGCGACCCCATCCGCAAAGCATACAAACATGGAAACTTCAACTCAAACTACAAAAATATTACATGACTATGAAAAACTATTAAAAATATGTGATAAATATGATGTACAGCATTTTGCAACAACCTTGGCTTTAAAATCTGCTATATTAAATACATTTTGTTCATGTCTTGTAGTTGTCACTTATTCTAGACACAACGTAACTGTTTACATGTGGGAAAATGTATACATGTTTATATTGCTCAAAATGAAATTTTGACAGGATTACAGTCATTGCAACTTGACATTATTAAAATTGAAGCCATAACCTTTTTTGTTTACTCTGAGGCTGAGTTATGTGAATCATTAAAGTTTCTTACTTTTTCAGTGTCAACCAAATGCCAACCACATTAACTAGGTAGTCGTTATTACACTGGGATAGAAACAGAACCTTTCTTAACTACACCAACTTTCCCATAGCACACCTGTGCACACTTACGAGTCTAGTTTCAAAGGGAGCTTCGCAGACATTGATCTTAGCCTACATAACTACATCAATCATTCATAGCGGGCTTCAAGAATTAACCACATTGCTCATTAATATGTTCTGATTTACACACTATTTGTCTTTCAAGTATTTCAAGTTTTTCAATGTGGACTGGACAAATTACATGTTCAGTTGAATCAGTATGTTTTATTAGCAAAAAAATGCTTTCTAAAGAGTACTTTCTGGTTCTCATGGCATATCAGGATATGAGGTCCTTAATGAACAATCAGAATAACTCTTGAACTGAATGACTCAAATGCTGAAAGCCTTTTGTCAATTGGTATTCAGAATTTCTCTGTAATTATAACATCCTGAAAATGAAGTGAGCATAATTTCAATTTCATAACTGCCACCTCACAACAATGTACTTGTACACGGATCTCTGTTACATAAGGAGAATTAGCACCATCCATAACTACAAAAACAGTGTATTCACACATTTTTATACTTGTCAATTTATTTAGCAGTTATTAAACCAAAATATACTACATATAGTTAATCAACACAGGGAGCATAAATAATACAGGGGTTGTGGATATGGCAGCTTTACATATTCCCTATAGATCTTTGCTTCATATACAGCTTGTACAACAACTAGACAAAGTTTCCTTTAAAATTTTAATTTTGGACTAAACCCAAATGAAAATTCTTTTAGGCTGAATTATAATACATTTGCTATAACACTGTGCAATTCCCATTGTCATTTTATACATTTCAGTTTGCAGAGCAGTTGGTGTTGCATAAAGAAAATCGACTTTGCTCCTGTTCAGCCAATACTCCACATTCCTTCACAAAGCATTCATGGCAGACAAAAATGATTTCTATGAGTAGTGACAGCTTTTCAGCAGGCAGTCATGGGTAATACCAAAAAAATTGGTGTAGTGTCACTTCTAGGTAAAATGGCCCCTCTTATGAACTTCAGTTGATTCTTTTCAACACTGGAAAAAAAGATTCCTCAACCTATGCTATCTCTTCACTCTCTTAAAAAAGCATTCTTTCAATGAACAATGAAAATTTGCTATGAAAAAAAAACTTTCAAAATAAAGCAACTTGTTTCAAGTTGCCTAAAAATACATACAGGTTATTTACAAAAAAGATACCTCTCTCCAAGCTAAAATGACCGAACCCCAACCAGCCTTCACCCGAATCATTAAGCAATGAACCCGATTGCCAATAAAGCGACACGAGCCAGGTGATTACCCACCACTCCTTTACATTTGATCAAACACTTGATTGTTTTGTATTGTTGCCTGAATGTCCACATAATCGTCATTGTAAGCCTCACAAAAATGGAAAGACAAAACAGTGGTGTGTCGGAAACAGGAACGTTTCTGGAATGTACATGGAAAAAAACAGGAAAGCGTGCAGTTTACCCTTCACGTCACAAAATGAACAACAATGTGTACAACTTCTTTCGAGATGGGCATGACCCCTCAAAACGAGAGTAATAATAAAATCTTAATTACAAAAAAGAGTAAGCAAAGGAAAAAAAATCTGTAAAAATTAAAATGCCCTGGATATTACATCAGTTTAAATCCATTCACTGTACACGGCACAATGCACCCCCTGTATCCGAACGTGTTCTCTTCTCATTCTACGACGTGGCTGTTTTGGAGAACAGTGATTTTTCTATAAAGCTCGAACATTACAGAATGTACCGACTCCTCTGGAGAGTAATAACGTGTCGTGGGCCTGGTTGATGAAAGGAACATCTAACACAGGGTCGAGTGGGGCTTCTAGAGTACTACTCATGGAACCGGTACGATGAGTGTGAAGTCCAGGCTGGCGGCAGGGGGAAGGCAACTGGCAGACGGCGAGACTCGCGTGCCTTTGGCTCACGTCGACTTCTGTCGGTAGTGGAGGGTGAGGTCCCCGCCGCTCTTCCAGATAAAATGCTTAACTGTTCTCAGGTCCATGTTGGGATCCAAAACCTACGAGAAAGTCATTCCTGTAACTGGAATCTTGCCACAATGAAAGAATGAACGAAACAATGAAATAGTGGGTATCTTGCAGTTTGGGTGAGGTGTATTCCATTGAGTCGAGACCCACCTGGTCCTGGCACAGGAGCTCGATCTTCTCCTCAGCCAACACGGCCATGTCCTCCTCCTTCTCCTGCTCGCCTGGCTTCTCGTTGTTGGAAGAGCTGGTGGTCTGCGACTCGTTGTCCAGGTTGATGATCTTCTCATAGACATGCTCCATCACCTTCCGCACTTGCAGCATGTCACTGGCTGAGAGGCGATCCCTATAAAAATAACAGTAAATACAAAATCATTACAGATTTTCTTGGAATCTGTTTTGTTGGTTTCAAATTTTAAGCCACAGCAGCACATGACAAAAGGACTGCTGTCTAAAAACTAGACAAGAGAGAACCACAGACACCTGATTTTCCCAATACAGGCCATATATAGGCCTATCACTGGACTTTTCACCAGCTCATCACATTGGGAGATACAGAACAAGAAGAAAAAATTACTTTGGAACTGCAAAGCATTTATTATAAATCCCTCAGGTACATTTACTGCACAACATAAATTTTATTTATTACAATTTTTGTTGTATTTCATATTAATGTAATAAACCTGTGCAAACTGAAATCTAAGTTTCCCGTATTTAATGGGCGTCATCACTTCAGTGTTGCCTGACAAAAGCGACCAACACTACCTGAGATTAAACATTTGGAAAACCTACTTCTTTAATGTTTTTGCCCCTGAAGAAGAGTGAGGCTGGAGGTAGAATGGGATTTTGTTGAATTTAGGCATGTTTTTCTGCAAGAAAGAAGGGGGGAAAAAAACAGGAAATGATCATAATGTAAAATCAATGATGACTCTGAAAATGGTATTCTTTCTTAAATGAAATTTACTAACACAACTGAGCAACCAAACAATCAAAAAGGCCATTTAATTAAAACTGCTTGTAAAAGGACACACGTAATCTGAGCCCAGATATGTAGCACCAGGAAGCTAGGCAGCTTACATCCACAGTGATGTCGATAACCCATTGCGGAACTGTCTCATTTAGCAACATGGACTCTGTCTCGCCGCCCGAGTCCCGACATAGCAACCTGCAGAAGAAGCGACAGAACGTGAGACAGATAGCAGGCTGCAACAGGAGAATGGAAGAACAGCATTACATTTCACACTTTAAGAAAAACCTGCCGTCTATGTTTCTTTGAGTAGAGGAGGCAAGTAGAAGTTAAGTACCTAAAAAGAGTCCTCCCTCCTGCCTCTCCGAAGATGACCGGAGTGTGTGGTGGCACCTGGAAATAGCCGTTTCCTTTCTGTATCCTGTTCTCCTGCTCCCCATTGACTGAGATGATAGGGAACACTGACAATGAACACCATGACGTCTGGACAGTATATGCACATTTACTTAAACACAACGCCCAGGCTTTACAGCTAACCCAACCATGATTACACATGGATCATTACAAGGGATACAGGCAAATACAAGCTTGTTCCCCACTGAGTTTGGAAATGGGCTACTCAGGCATAATTGCCTACCATGGTTAATCTCATTCTCCTCTTCATCCATTGGGTTGATGTGTGTTCTGGGCCAGTACTCCAGAAGAGCCTGGAGCAGCAGCCCGCCCAGATTCACTGCCAAGGGAGAAGTAAATAAATGGAAACAAGGTAACTCCAACTTTGGAAATGAGGCTGTACCCCCACACTGTGGTAACTCCTAGCAGGCTGGTTTTTACCTCATGTGAAATGAACTCAACATTGCATGCAGATATTACACAAACTCCGTTTTTTGCCCAACACCTCATTATTAATGGTTGGGCATAGTTTCTCTTTTGCTCTTAACATTCCAACATGAAAACACATTTATCTGAAATTACAGCTTTAATGTACAAGTCTTCTTGGTTTGTTGCAAGACATACCGTATATAATTCAAATAGCATTCACACTGAATGAACTTTCAAATACTGATTTGATAAACCATTAAAAGTTGACCTAGAAAATGTCGCTGCTCTTCTTCCATCAGATGCATTTTATTAATACAGTAAGCAGAAAATCAGATGAATCTTACACTTTGGGTCAGATCCATCTGGACTGGTGAAACCAGCATCCTTGGCTGAGACCCAGGCAGCAAAACAGTCACTCTCATCTAAAGTGATTGTCAGCATCTAAAAGCCACAGCAAAACAAAGAGAAACACACAAGAACATTTCAGAGCCTTAGTTTCAGAGCATATGATAATTTTGCAATCATTCCACCAAATCTAAAATTTCATCCTACTTTCATAACACTTTCTAAATCTTAAAAAATCTTTCCCACCTCACCTGATATAACAACAATTACAGATAACTGAAAAAGCCCATGACTGACTAACAAATCCCTCCAACACACATTGCTGATGGGGGATGATATACCTCTAATAGGGCATAAAATTAATATAGACAGGTGAGATCTGCACCTGAGATTATGTTAACCTGGGTACAGTCTGCATCAAAGAAATTGCTTGGTACTGATGTGAACAGTTTGTCCATATTGAGAGTTTTATGACATGGAACACACAATTTCATCTGTACATGCTGGATTTATATAAAAAAGCTGCAAGTACTTAAGACTCCACCAAAGAGAGAATGTTGACCTGGGTGCAAAAAGCATGTTACATTAAATCAGTGTCATTGTTAATGAAAGACCCACTCAATTTACATGGGGATTTGAAAAAATGTTCAATTTCACAGAGCTTATGGACCTTATGAATGGACTCATTTTCATATAGTGTGATGTGGGCCATCGCATTTCATATGGAATCAGAATTCACGGACTGCCTTCAGATTCATTAAGACAACCAAGACCAACACAAACTGTGATCCGTGTAATCACACCCACATGCACTTTCAGCGGGAGCTTTGCATCAGTTACAGAACATACCCCTGTTTTCAGATCTACTGAGAACCAGTTTGGCACGTAAACCATCTTGAACCGCTTTTTAATTTCTTCATCAAACTCCACCTTTCCCAGATCTTCAACTTTACATGCCTGGAGAAAGTCAAATGTGTTACGTCAGAAAGCATGTTAACCAAAGAGCAAATCAAAAAAAAAAGGCAGAGGGCAAAGGACAAACAAAGGACAAGAGCACACACCTTTAGAACATCCCAGTATGCCACATTGTTGTTCGTGTCTTTGGTAAGTATGTGCCTTTTGTCGTTCAGTATGTGGCACTGGATTATGCTGGCTCCCCCTACAGGAGAAATATATGCAAAACAGTCAGCAGGTGCAGAGAGGGGGATGTGGCTGACCATACATGAATCTCTTCAAATGTTTCCCTGGGCTTTCATGTGACACTAAATAGAATTAGGATGATTAAAGAAAAGCTTTAATCTTCACTCTCTAGCCATTTGCAATATGGATGAATTGCTAATTTAGTCATTTGTCTTAGCTTCATCAATTTACAAACAAATAAAAGAGAATCAAGGGGACTACATTCTGTGGTAGATTTGACATGAATATTCAAAGTGGAAACATTTTCATCAATGCTAATCTGGTTATTTCTATTTATGACTAAAACCCCATGCTTATTAAATAAGAACACATTTCATGCTCAACACTCTTTGATTTAAAGGGATATGTTACACAAAATAACACTGAATTAAAGTAACAGCTTATATTACTTACATCAATTTAACATTAATGTTAAATGTAAAATGTCAAATCAATGACCATAAAGAATCTAAGTGACAATTCAAAAGCCATGTCTATCCGCAAAGTAATGTACATATATAGTGTGTGTATTCATTTCATCACTAAAGTTCTAAACACAAAACATGTTTGTCGCTATGGAACAATTAACTGTGTGTTATTCTTCCAAAAAAAAAAAAACAAAATAGAAGCCAATGTTCATGCACTGAACACATATGCCTTTGCATCTAAATTAGTGTGAGAGCTAGACAGCTTGGCCAGCTGTACTGCAATGTCCCAAGGGAATTAATGACTTTTCCCAACTGGAGTTAGCAGAGGGGTTGGGTGAACTTTGCAAGTCTATCAGAAAGGTTTTTTTCTATTCATATCCTTTTTAAATCTTCACACATGCTGCAGTTTTCCTTGGGCTGAAATGTGCTATTTTAGTAGCAACTATTTCTCGCTAAATTTCATTAAAAAACTGAGCACATATTTGGTTCTGGGGTTTTCATAGCTGATACTCCCCTAGTGGAAGAACACAGAGATCCTCAATCTTTTAAACACCTTCGGAGTCCTCTATGAAGAGGATTTTATGCATTTCTATGAGAGGGAGACGAGCACAGGTTAAGCTTTCTTAGCACACAGACACCCTGCTGAGACACAACACACCTACATGACGCAGTGAAATTATTGCTGCCTCATCACAGCAATGTTATGAGACGGCAAACCATTCATAATGAGAGGGAGCAGCCCCCCCCCATATTTTACAGCAGCCTGTTTATGCAGTAATGTTCATGGCTGCCTCTTGTCCCTCCACCCCTTCCTAAAGCAGAAGCCACGCTAAAGAGCGGGCTCATGCATCGTTAATGAGCGTCCAAAAAAACCTGCAGCACGCTCTTCCCTCACGGAGTGGCCGGCTAATGGGATCTGACGTTCAATTGGAGCATTCCCCGGTTAGAGGGGAAAAAAAGCTACAGATGCAACGCTTCCCTCTGATCAAAGCCAATTACAGGCCGTTTACCTTTGATGACTTGTTCAGGTTGCGTGCACAGGGGTGTCAGGGGAGTGCTGCAGTCGTTGTCGTAGTCGCCAGATGTTCGGAAATTGTGGATGCCCTTCAGAGACTGTGAAAAATCACAATGGGAGGACTGCACGTGAAGCAGGAGCTATAAGCATCAGCCAAAATCACCCAGCAGCAATGGCAGGAATAATATTTCACAGGGAAGTCCACGTCTGATCACACAAGTCAAACAGATGATGTAATCAGTTCCATTATTTTTGTATGTTCTTGGAAATAAGTACACCACAAAGATATTTCTCCTTTGGTGTCAGTAAAGAGAAGCAGGACGGGAAATATCCACCTCATAAAAATAACGAATTAATTATATACAGCAATAATGAACACCAATCAACGTCATAATAATGATAACAACACGACCCTTGGTGGGGCTGTTAGGGATGAGTCATGGTTCAGATCACTCAGAACTCATCTGAGGCCGGCTGAGCCCCAGGAGCCACCTGAGAAGAGACAGGCCCATCACGGCCCCTCCTGCGGCAGCCCTCGCTCACCCGTCAGCGCTCTAAGCGGTCCCGGCAGGTGGCGGCTCCGCTCACATCACCGCCGTGACGGGTGCGGGCGGCGGCTGTGCTTACCCATTTGTTCACGGAGGACTTGGTGGTGGAGACCCAGATGGCTGGAGGGGGGTCGGCCGACCTGTCCAGTTCCATCTGAGTCGGGAGACACAGAGGGACGAGGATTACACGCGCACTACATGTGATGAGCAGAAATGATGTATGGGTATGCCTACGACACAGACACTTGAAAGCACCGAATAAAATTTAGGGACATGCCTGCACCCATTACTTAATCGTTCGGCACATACAGAGACACCAATGTGACCCCTGCTGAATTGTCTCTAGCTCGTCCAGACACATGGGTGTGTCTGGAATTTCCACAACCAAATGTTGCGTAAAAGTTGCCAGAATAGCGTTTATTGCTCTCAACAGAACGAGACATATCAGCAAAGAAATAATAAAATAAACATATACTTTGTGGTGACACATATAACTGCGTTGCAGTGTTGGTGGTATCTAGCCAACTCTTTCAGCACTTCTCATAATAAAATGTGTTTACATGTGTATGTGCATGTGACTGCTTCTGTACTTAAAACAATCTGACGGCTAGGTAGCTAGGTATTAGAACATTTGTTGGAGCCAATCAGCTGACTACAATTTGTTATCAAGATTTACTGCTAGCGAGTTTAACATTTCTTATCAGTATCGACTAATCATTCTCTTTGCTGACAAGAGTGTTTTTAACTAGGTTAGCAAGAGAGCGATAAATAAGAGGAACTCTCTGATTTTAAAATGGACACAGCTTGCTAAGGAAGACACAGGCCTACAAGCTACAACTTTTGATGCATACAAATAATCACCTTCCTCCCATCACTTGACCCAGAAACTAGCAAATGTGCAATGACGTCCCAGTTTACAAGCTGCCAGCACTCACCTTGAGAACAGGGGCTTTCTCCTCGCAGATGAGCACACGGATGTCTGGGTTGCGCAGGTCTGTGCAGTAGATCTTTCTGTCCCGCCCCCCGGAGTATACGTGCGTGAAGGCCTCGTTGACCTGCAGGGCCCACACGCCCTCGTCATGGACCCTGTAGGTGGCGATGCACCTCTGCTGGCCCAGGGACCACAGCCGGATGGTTCCATCTGAGCTGCCGGACAGACACTGTGGCACAGAGAACAACGCATCCCTCACCAACACCGACTGTGGCCTCAGCAAGAAATAACAAGCACTAAACCAACGCAGCTTTTTAAATTACCGAAATCTCCGAGATAATTTAGAATTCTGACATTCCAAGAAGTGATGTCATAAATCCAGATTTTAAAAAATCTGACAGATCCATGTTGTATTTCCATTACCGCTCCAATGATTAGCCACACAACTACGGCCTTCTGACAGATGGTCTACTACCTTTGCAAGGCACTCATGGGAAAAAGAAAAAGAAAAACGTAGTTTGGTTTTCATATGCTGTCACCTGAAGGTAAACAGTTACAACCGGTTTGATCCCCGATCTTTCCTTTATTCCAATACTGGTAGGGAAAAATGTAAATAGTAAATGTCTTCTGTCTCTTGTGTCAGCAACTCCTTGAAAGATGACAGCCTATAAAACTGAAATCATTATGGCCTTGGTTTGTTTAAGTTGGCAAAATTGCTGATTCCTGCATACATGCAATAATAATCCAAAATATATGAATATACACATATGAATAGAGTCCCATTAACTCAATCATAGACAAGTAGGTGTGCGCAACCATCAACATATGCCTCCTAAAGAAACACTTGCAAACTGAACCTTTCAGTTTAGTTTGGTTAATCACTAAAATCAATACACAAGTCATGTCAGAACATTGACTGATTTGTCCTGGAATATCACAACCAGTATCGGCAACAAAGAATCCTTTCAACAAACACTCACTGCAACATTTAATTGTCCATTTCAAATAAACAGCAGCTGACAGCTTAGCTATTAGTGCGCAGTAGCTTAGTGAAAAGGTCTATATATTTCAAATGAATTATTTTTCTCATCTCAGTACAAAAATAATGACTTTGCTCAATATGCCCTATATCAGATAACATGATGAATGCACCATGATGGGGATTCTCGGATGTCTCTTGAAACTACACAGTGTAAGTATCCTTTCCCAGTCAGCCTTACCTGTGTGCCATCCCTATTTAACAATAATGATTTCACATTGTCTGTGTGTCCTTTCAACTTCATTAGCTTTGCACAGGTTCGCGAGGGTCCCAGACTCTCAGCACCTATCACAGAGGAGACACCAACTGAGAGACGTAGACAATACAAAATTTGAGAAAATCTGAGACTTTGGTTAAGCCTTTGGTTTGCCACAAGACAGTAACCAATGACTTTGTATCCAATCAAACTCCTAATGGCCTTAAATTGTATAGATTAAATTGTGTACAGATTTTAAACTGCAATAAACTGTGTCTTATTGTCTGTGGACTTCAAACAGTCTTCCTACATAAAAAGACAGGTCATTAATGCCTTTCTCCTGATTTCCCTGTCCCATCTTTGCTGAGTAGAGGTTGTAGTTCAGGATGAAACAGGAAGGGGAAACTGAGGATGGAGGGCCAAAAAAAAAAAAAAAAACCGACCCAAAAACGATCAAACAAGACAGCAAGCCAACCTGACACAACATACCTCTGACAGTAACTTAAGGCACAACTGAATATTACACAATTGCATCAAATAATGCAAAGACTATACACAACTCGGTCAGACACAGGAATGCCACTGGCAAACTCATTTTTCTGTTACTCCAGGAAAAGGAATTGCCACTTCCCTCTCCAATACACAAGATTGTCCAATGCAATATTACTTCATCATAATCACTATTTAAGGTACTGTATGATGTCACACGCTAAGTGATATTTATTACTGCCATACACTACATCAGCTAGAATAAAATATTAACCAAACTCTCCTTTAAAATAACAGTGGAATGGAAATAGTTTGTGTTTAGCTGATAAGTTATACCGCACCAATAGTGGCACAGCTAATACATGGGAGGAATTCAGTTGCAAGAGCATCATGTTGCAAAGCTTCTCGCAAAGTTTAAAAGGGTGTACACTGTACAATAAAAAACTGAACTGAAAATGTCCTTGAAAATATGGAATATATATTTTAGCTCTTCAGCATTTCAGCTTCCGTAGAGCTTTAGGCTAATGGAGGTCAAAATATACTCAGCAGCCAGTTCACAGATTTTAAAGTGGAAACCAACCTTTTCAGTGGACCCAGACACAATGACGGTTCCCATTTGATTCATGGACAGGCTGTAGATGGAATCCTTGTTCCCACTCAGCGAGGAGGCTGTGACAGTGTACAACAATGCAGTGATCAGTTACAGAACTGTGCTCTCAGAACAGGACTAAAGGCCCAATATTGTTCTGCATCGGAGTCCTTCACAATACACTACATTCATTCCCCATCTATCTGTAGGAAGAGCTCAGGGCTTTGATGTCCTTGATACATTCTGAATTAACATATCAATAGGTATTTGTTTCTGTGGGCCACAAAATGCACAAAAGAATAAAATGTCAGCATAACCCTAGCTTTTGATCATTTAGTGCAACAGTATGAACATAAATGCATTCAAAATGATACTACTCATCTTTTATATTTGTTCAGACCCTCTAAAGAAATTATATTCATTTATAGAAATTTCACTTCATGAATGCCTGATTTTAACACACTGAAGATGAAGTAGGACTGATCCAAATTATAAAGGGGCTGTTCATTATGAAACCCCAGACTCTTGCATTTTTCCTACTAAGAATCAGAAATGCTGCAAGGCTTAATCTGAACACATATTCTTGATAGCTTTACATATATATTGACTATCAAACACACTCAGTGCTAGCTCTGAAGTGCAGGAAGGACAGGACATTACTCACTGGTGACAGTATTGTTTGAGGCTGTCAGTGCCGTTAGTGTATTTACATCCCACAGGAAGATTTGTCGGTCAAGACCCGCCGATGCTACCAGCTCCTTGTCTTTTGCATATGCTAAGGCTTTGACATAGTCCTGTGCAGCAAAATACATCAATTAATCCCATCATTCACAATGTGCCAATGCGATAAGTGCTCTTAATAATTCTAATTATGTGCGTCTGTGTGCTAACCTTCAGCAGATGTATATAATATACACAGAGGAGTGTGGTTCTTTGGTTAACCTATACAGTTACCTTGTGTGTTCGCAACGTTGACATGCAAAATCCCTTATGCGCATTCCAGACTTTCACAGTGGTATCAGATGAAGCAGATATCACTACAATACAGGAAAGAACACCATGACATCAGCTATGGATGCATATTCTGTACAGGAGCAAATCTGTCATGAACTATTCATTTACCCCAGAATATTTATTAGCCACTTGTCTAGGTTTCAGAGCTGTTATAATGCACTTTTTCCTCATGCACTCACAGGTCTTTCCGTTGCAACAGAGGACAATATCGTTGACCCAGTCCGTGTGATGCTCCATCGATGCTATGTATGGGTCTTGCTGCAAAAGATAAAGACCAGGTTGCCAGGCACACTCAGTAACTTTATTTACTTAAGAGGGCCTTTCTGTTTTGCCTCAATATTAATTGCTACACCTCGAAAAATTACGTGACCAGCTGTTCGATATTTCTTCCTAATTTTGTGGTTAACTTATGCATGCACTACAAAGTATTAAGTGTGTTACACCACTGTAATATCCACACTTTAGACCTCTAACAATTTATCAGCTTTAAGGCACCAGTGTTACTGTGATTCATGGATATAAGAATAACATTGCGTCATACTGAGGAAGTTTAAAATAAATCGCATATTACCTTGTGTTGGTTGACACTCCATATCCTGATGATGGAGTCCCTTCCAGCAGTGAAGAGCCGGTTCAAGGCTGGGTCCAACTGTAGTGCATTCACCCCATTGCGATTGTACTTCTCGACCTCATCTCTTATGACATATGACACCTAGAGGCAAAGAATTATAACACTGGTATGCACTGAGAAGCGCTACCTAAATACAGATTTTCTTTGTCTGCTGAGAGTGGCCTTGCCAATATAATGGGGCTTTTGAACAATAACCAGCAGTATTTATTTAGAGAGAAATAACTCACCTTGGTAGCACATCAGTCACACACATAATTGTTCAGCTCTGAACAAGGCAGTCATGCTGACTTTGCACAAATGTATAACATGTCTTCTTCCATGTTTGACTACATAACAAAACATTACATTACATGCATTTGGCAGACGCTCTTATCCAGAGCAAATTCCAGCACAACAGAACAAAAGTGTCCAAAACAAACATCTACCTGTGGGAACAAACGAACATCTCCCTGTGGGAACATCACAGAAAATGTGTCCCAACAGTCTGTATCCCTCTAAGAAAAAGGGTATCTCCATCCCAAAGTCTCAATAAATTAAATGCAGCATTGTTTTGAAGGAAACCTGAATAACCTGTTGCTCTAGGTTTCAGACCGCTGCTGGTAGAAAGGCATCTCTGAATCATGTATGTATGTACACATGTGTGAGTGATTTATAGGTTTGTGATACCACTTCCCCTTTCCACTCAATTTTCAGATCACCCTTCTGAACATTTCTTTCTGAGTAACTTTCCTGCAGCAGAGGAGTGTGACTTTTAATCATTTAGGAAATTTACACGTGGGAACATCAGAGGACTGCATCTGCACAGAATATTTAAAACACAGCATGAAACAAAATGTAAATGAAAGGAAATAACATGTAAACTTGGCAATAATAACTTTGGTACGCATGAACATGGCAAAAACATTTCTGAAATACAACATGCACAGTACCTGCCAGTCTGCTGCAGCAAAATGAAATGTGTCAATTGTGAACAATTAAATAATTAGCATGCATTCTAGCTTAAAAAAAATCTGTTTTCTATCAATATGTCAGGTGGGACCAAAGTTACTGCAAGTGATGTGAAATACATGATACAAATTACATGTAAAATTGTGTACACATACATGTTCAAGTCGGTCAAAGAATTTACAAGAGCCTTCGTAGTTACATTCTTGACTGTGAATCTGTCCAAGCTCATTTGCAATGTCACATACAAATGCATCACTCACAGCGTTGCAAATTTTCTGCTAAGTAGCATTTTGTTCTTTTCCATCGACACATCAAGGAGAGATCCAAACATTTTTTTCCTTTTTAGCCAATTCTGCGATACTAAAACCTCAGCATCAGAATGCTTCCTCTTTTCCACTGCATCTATGAGAACAGTGCACCGCACACTGGATCTACAATTTGCACCCCATTCTTAAAACTACCCTTTTTTTTTGTGCAAAATCAATCACTTGCACAGAGGAGATAATTTAGAAGCTAACAAAAGCAACGACCAGTTTGGAAAGAACAACTGCATCATGAATCAGCATTACATTATAGAAAAATGGAGATGACTCATAAAATTAGTACCTTTAACTGTGAAATAAATGTTCTAAGCATCACCGTCTGATCCTGCAGATAAAGTAACCTATGACTGTAATGGTAAAGACAAGATGGCGTGAATTACGTGAATTAGGTTGAGATTGGTGATTGATTTTTGATTGTTGCCAACTGTTGTTTGTTTTGATTTGACAAAAACACTAAGCAGACTTTTCTGACAGAACACAGTTTCATTTTTATTTTTGGGTAATTGAATGTTTTAAGACCAAATGTTCAGGCAATGCCTCATGGAAACCAGTTATCACAAGTGGACGAATGTCATCATTGTGCCATCTATCAAGAAAATCAATATGACTGGACATTAAAAATGAGTCATATAAAGTTGTTAAGTATAGTCAGTGATGTCAAAATTAACATTTTGCAATCGTGTTTTGAAAGAGTTTTTGCAACACTGCGAAGGGCATGATGACATTTGTGACTAAGAGAGCTGATTTTTAATTTTTTTTAATTTTTAAAAAGCCCTTTAAACTGCAACAGCTTGCTTCAAAAATTCTGGCAGTTTATACCACCTGGCATTGCTTCCATGAAAATGGAAGTCAAAACAAATAATGGCATTAACCCAGCATTATGTTCCCACCAATTTTACCGTATCTTCCCAGCATTTGTACTAGTTGGAGAAGCAAGAAAGAAGTTACCTACGCATAATGTGAACAGTATCTACTAATGTGAGAACATGTTCACACACTGTGCAATGACGGATGATGATCATGTTGTGTACACCATGATCAGTCAATTAGGGAGCTCCATGCGGTGCACTTCACTTTAATACCCACATCAAAAATAGTCCACGGGCAAGTTCCATCCAACTGGCTCCAAACTGCCTGATATTTTCCTCATCTTAGAAAGCTTACACACTCAAACACACTGAGCACGTATGTTGTAAAAGCAGCCAACTCTTATGGCTATCCGGCAATACGTAAACGTTTCAGCAAGCTATAATCTTTGCCTTTGAAGAGGGAGGGCCGGCGACACATACGCCGTGTAACACATCTTGCACGCATGACAGCTTGCAGTTCCTAGTGGGAATAATAGGCTGATATCGATACTGGCTCGAACAAGCCAACTAGCCACTTAACTATCCAGATCAATATGAAAAACAGCTACATAATTTCATCCCCAGATATTGCCTAACCACACTGTACTCTTTTAACATATGTTTCGGCGAAGAAAATTTTAAGTGTGGTATTGTCTGCAACTTCATGTGTAAACTTTGAGAAGCAGATTCTGTTTCAGTATGGAACTCCCGGACGAAATAAAGGACAAATGTTTTTTTAAATACATAACACAATTGCACTGCAATTTCATACGCATCGGGGAAGCATACAGCCATACCTAGCAATACCCAGCATTGCTTAACGTGAGCTACCTAGCTAAAGTGCTAAGCCAGGTATAAAACGTGAATCGCACGGTTTACGTTTCTGCATTATTAGCTAGTTAACGTCGCATTGAAATTATAACGGCTCTAATATCTACGATAACCATCTTACTGATTAGATAAACGCCTAAAAACCTAGCACATTAGCTTGTCAGCTAATTAGGAAAGCAAATGCCTAGCTAGCTAGTCTGGCAACTGTTTCTGGATTACAAAAGAACGCTGCTAACGACCAACCTTTGCAACCGTATTTGGGTTCCAGCATAACACAGCTAGATAACTAGCTAGTCTACACCAGAATGCAACACCAGAAACGCACACACGTTGTAGTGAAACTGACTGAATGCGAGACCGGCTGTACATGCAGCCAAGATCCCACGGTATGGCCATGCAAATCGATTCCCTCACGATCAGTGATATCACCGTACAGTGCACATTTTATTCAATGGATTAAATGGTGTCATTTCACTTGTCTGTTCAGTGAAATCAAAAATAACAGAACTGTTTATTAGTAAATACCCAGCCGAGTTATGTATGTTACCAAGCTATTTTGTTAGCTTACTTGATAGATTACAGATCCTGCTTTTGGCTAGCTAAGATAGCCAGCTAGCTAGGAGGGAGGAGTGACCAGCACTTGCCCTCTTCGCGCCAGCTCAGACATTGCTAGGGTATCCAATGACCCCTTTAAGCTTCTAGGGCAGGAACTACACATATTGACTGAGGAACTGCATAAAACAAAAGACGCCAAAGTCTGAACGCTCATGGCACGTTATTTGCAAAGAATAAGAATTTACCTGTACTTTTCTCCGCCCAGCAGCATTCTGTCTATGATGAGCCGCCATCTTACATGTTGACAGCTTGACGTCACTTCCACCAAGGAACTCAAAGCATGAGTTCCGGTAAGACCGTGGCACTGTCTTATAATTACTTGCTGAAAGAATTTTTCGTGACAAGCTATATTTCTGCTGGAAATTGTATTACGGAATGCACTAGTTCAATTAGTGCATTACACCACAGAGCAATTTAGCGAGCCATATAATGATAGTTACAGAAGTGATGCAAAGTGAGGAATGGTCATGATTCCATGGAAGTCTACATAGGCGTAGTTACCTAGTCAGCCATTCAATTCAGAAATGCATTTCTGTACGAGTCATTTGTAAACATGTTAGCAACTAGACTCTAGCTCGCTTAAAAATAGGTTTTATCTTCCCGCAAGACCAAAATGTGTCATGGTGGTGTACCGTATCTTTGTGAGTTATGTGGGTGAGTTGGGCAGGTTAATGTAGAAGTACCACAGAAGTCTCTAGCTGGCTAAGTAACTAATAAGTTGCACAAACAGTAATGTTTTAGCTAACTTCGCTATGTTCTCATACTGTAACAATAATTTCTAGCTAACTAACTAGTAAATGACTTGCAACTATTTGACTTTTAACCTGACATTCCTTGGATTTAGCATTAACTAGCATTCAACTTGTTTTTTCTTAAACCTAGGAGCTAGTTTTGAGTGACTGAAATGACTGTCAGGTGTATGCATCTCTGGAAGTCACGGGAGGGAGGCTGGCAGGGAGTTGTGGGAATTTAACAAATTTCTTAGTAAGAAAAGCTGAACAGACATGGACATGGGTATTCTAAAATCCTCCTTCTCAAATGCTCTCCTGCCAATGCCACTGGCTTTAACAATGCTTCGAGGCCCAGCACCATGTCCCTTGTGTAACTGTCCGATACGCCGCTGCATGTATAGTCTAGGGTAAAACCCCTTGGGATTTCGCGTTTTAGAGAGCTAGGACACTAAGGGGTCCCGGTTCTCCTTTCTTGACCTGCCTGCTGAGTGTGGAATTTTCACCAGAATGTGTCAAGCTTTTCCTTTAACATCTCTTTCCAAATAAGATTTCTTCAATAGCATTACATCCTTGCCTAGACTAAAGCTCTTTCTGGTGAGATACCTGTTTACACCAGCATTAGCCAGGTTTTATCATGAGGATTCACATCCAACTTGGCCCCGCTTGCCCTCAGCCATTTGACAGAAGAGGGCAAAATGATGAAATGGATAATGGCATTTGACAGATGAAAATTGACTTCACAGCCTTACTGTGTGGTATGTCAGTTTCTCTGGTGCAGTTTCCTTGTAGGCCTATCCTTCTGTTGGTGAGTTGGTGTGTCTATTAGAAAGAAATGGCTGATGTACTGTATTTCTCCATTTGTTTAATGAAATGAAAAGAAGCCCAGAGACAGAAACAATTGGCCTATTAATTTTATGATTCGTGGCTAGGTATAAATCCCTCAAGCAATTGAGTGAGCCCATTGCTGACTTTTTACCTGACTGATTTAAGAATACCCTTGACTTCACATATTAATGTACAAATAAAGGGATTGGAAAACATTCCTAGTAACAAGCATTTTGGAGAGCACTTTTTCTGAACAGTATCATAGTCCCAACAGAAAGGGCTAAGTCTATTCCAAAGTACTAAAACTCCAAAAGTTCAAAAGATCAATTTGAACACAGAAAATTAAACTGATTCTTTTTGAATGTAGGACTCTGAGGGAATAATGCTGAGCATATTTATCAAGAAAGCCTATTTGACCTAAAATTATTTTGTTCTAAAATGTGAAAGATAGATGGATGGGACAAATTCAATCTGATCAGAAAACGCATAGCTATAGACATACTTTAGCCTCAAATTAGAAATGAAGTGGCTTAAGAAGATAAATTTTAAGAAGTAAAGCCAGGATAACATTTACCTATTGAATGAAACTGCATGTTAAGCAATTGTTACAACTGAGTATCTATAGTATATGTGGGCTATGTCTTGTTACATTGTTACTAAAATAGGATATGAGAGCATAATTTAGATAATTCAATTTTATCTGAAAAACCACAGCCATACTCTATACACAACTATTTCCCTTAGTTATGTAACAGTGTGTATCTGCATAACAGTTACACACCTCTTGTTCATCTTCTCTTTCATTGCAAACAATACTTACACAGTATGAAGGTTAAGCTGCCAGAGGTAGATAAAATAATAGAAATAAAAAGCAAATAAAAAGGACTCCTGTTTTGAAGTAACAAAATTGCCCTTAAAAAGTAGTCTACACATGTTTCATATTAATAAATGTCAGTTCTAAATACCATGTTTCTGTTATAAAATATGTTTTAAAATCAATACCATAATATGTAATTTTCTAAAGCAACTTGAGAGATCCAACATTTTTTGAAAGAGGTCAAATAGTCGGTACTCAAATTGCAGGTGTCGCAGTCACAGAAAGAGCAAAATTATACAAGGTATCAATGAGAACAGCATCGGAAATCATGGCAATGTGTGCCAAACAAGAAAAAAACTGTCAGGAAAGAGGAACAGTGGTCACAAATCAAAACTCAACAACTGGCATAGAGAGACACTCAACAGGATAATTGCTGAAAAACACAAAACAATAGCTTCAAACAATTACCACAGAACTGAACGTCCTCACAAAGATGATTTTCTTGGTAGGGCTGCCATTCAGAAACCAGCTGTAACCAAGGTCAGTGCACAACAATGCATAACTTGGCGTATTGAACACAAAACCTGGACTTCTGAGCAGTCGAAGACAGTAATAAGGTGCAATTTTTTCCTTTTTCCTTAATCTGGATGGGTGTATTTTTGAAGAATGTCAAAGGAAGCCTTCAACTCACATTTCCTGTTCCCAGTGGTTAAACATAGTGGTGGATCTGTTATGGTATGTGCAGCCATGGTGTGGGAGTGTGATTATTATTATTTATGGCCAAGAAAGACAAAGCCAATTTGTACCCTGTGGCGCAAACTTTGTTTCCCCAAGAGGTTCCCATATTTGAAACGGTTCAAAACTTGTTTAGCTACATTCCTAGAAAGACTGTGTGGAAAGGGCGGCCCAACTCCTGATTAGTTAATAAATATTCATATACTGTTTAGTGTTCCTGTTATTTTGTCTACACTGTAAAATTTCAATACAATGTGAATGGCGTATCAAGGCATACTACTACAAAGCTATCGGTTTGATCGGATGTTAGATTTATTGAAGAGGAGGATGAGGATATTTTACACAGAACGTTAAAACTATGAATACTCCTACCAAAGCCACGTTCCTATATCTGTTTAAAGCCCCCAATGCACTTTGCGGCATGGCTCTTAAGCACCATGTTTTGTGTCTGATTAGTCCACCCTCCAGCCAGTGCTCCCGTGTGTAGGCAATGACCTCTTCCACATCATGGCTGAAAATGAGTTATTAAGCACAATTTGCCCATCCCTGCCCCCTCACTCTGCTTACACTCATACACTTCTCAGGTGACTCACAGATGCTTTGTGGCAGCCTCATGAGCTCCAGCCTGTGATTCTGATCTGCAGGCTGTAGGACTCAATGGGACTTCCACTTCAATAATGCCTAATTCATTCCCTCCTCCTCCATAAGGGTAAGACAACAGAAGGTGGGCAGTTCTCTTGCAGGTTGTCATTAAAACTAATGACAACTAATGCCCTCTTCTGCAAGGAGATCTGCAATACAGATCAGTAGGACGAGGGGCAGCTTTCTTGACATCACTCAGGGATATTGACTTAATTTCCATTAGAGGCACTGGGCTCAACATGAAACATAAATCAAACGATGATTAATCAAGGAATGAATTCTTGAAACATTAATATCTTGCTATGCTGTAATAGTATTTCTAAACTTTACGCCCTTTGAATACAAGGATAGAAAACTTTGATGCAAAAGTGAATAACAAAATGCTGTCAAATTTCATTTGTTTCACTGTTTTCCATTAAAAGTAAAAATATTCAAGTAAAATATTGAGATGATATTTTTACCTAAGACATACATGGCATTAGGAAAAAACAGAGAAAGTAAAGTATTCAACATGCACAGTACTGTAATTATGAAGATCAAAAAATTTCCTATCAAGTGCTGGATTGGGAGACTTTATGTCACCTGTTCCCCTACCTGATTTATTGACCATCTTATCCTACATTTCATGGTAGAAATAATTTGTAGAATGCCAAGGAAATTCTTCCTAGTTGTGTTTAGTACCACTTGGTTCTTGAAATATTATAGCTTCCATTTGAGACAGAAGTTGGCCTTAAAATCTGCATTACTTCACCTTCAAATTTCACTTGTTCTACAATGAATTCTGGAAGATGCAGTGAATCTTGAATCCTGACACATTTTCAAATGTTGGTTTTGAAAGGAAATTACACTTGTGTGTTAGAAATAAAATCTACTTCCCATATGGAAAAATATTCTTTGGAAGTGCTTGAAAATATTTTGATTTCAGATAAGAGAATTCTCAGTAATGATTACACACCATGATGACAGATGGGGTATAGGCAGTTCCATTAAATTATGAATGTCTGAAATAGGCCTGGGGGTGTTTAGAAAACATTCAGCTTGACATCTAGCTCAACCCAGCCTTGCTGATCAAAAATGGGAGATTGATTCAAGTTAAAATGAAACTCTCACAAGCTGTATCCTTCTTCTGCTCAATAAGCTTTTCAGTAAATATGCCTGAACACGGGTTGAAAAAGCTCTCTAGACACTGCAAGTTATAGACATCATCACTAGCAGTAATGCTTTACAACAAAGTGAATCTCTTTTTCTCCTCAAAATTCCAATCTTTCTGCCATGCCAGTATCACCAGTATCTGTAATTTTATTTAATTTTCCATTCATTCCAGTATCATTTTTTCTCAACAACCTATAATATCTCCAATAAATGTATTCATCAATATTTTAAATGTATTAGGCAAGAACATGGTATTTGTTAGGCAGCAGAAATACTCCTTCAGTGGTAAATTAAGCCTTTTAGTAAAATGTCAGAGATTACATCCAGCTAGCTTTATTTAGTTATGTAACATAAGTACTTCACCAGCTTACATCTACCAACGTATTTTTCCAAGCTATATGTTGAAGGTTGCAAAGGTATTTCCACTGGGGAATTAAGTTGTTAGCCAGATAAAGCCACCTACTGATTATACAGTGAGTCGCAGATAACCTGCTGGAATAATGTGTCACCATATAATGGGTAAGAAAAAAAGCTTATCAAACAGTAGGCATCAAGAGTGGTGCTGTATTTTTGTATTACTGTATTTGTATTCCACAGTATAGTACCACAATGGCCACAGTTGATTGATGCAGTAACTTACTACAACTCATATAGAATGCTTTGCGTTTCTGTCTAATAAAGGCCAAAATATTGTAGAATTCAAAGCAGGATTTCAAACAGTTTCACATCTGTGTTATTTTAGTGTAATTCTACAGAATTACACACATAACTATATCTAATAAAATACAGCTTTTACTGTGATATGTTTATTATTTAATGCATACATTATGGGTTATTGTTGCATTTTATTCAGTTTTCTAATTGAAAATCAGTCAAGCATACTTTTCAATGCAGTTAATTCTGTATCCTGCAGTGAATGTATTATTTTCAGGACATTATTGGGTACATTAACAAGATACTTATCTCAAAGATTGTGGGAATGGATTTGTTGGAGACTGAACCCTTCATATGTGGAAGTGGAGGAAATGTACCCATGGAAAATTTACCGATAATGCTTTACTTTGCTAACTGTGGTTTATCATAGGTGGTGTCACCCCTGATTGCCTTAACTGTGACCAGCCAAACTTGTTGCCAGAAGACAGCGTACATTAAAATGACAGTATATAACTTATACAAATAATGTACTTTTCCTGCTTTTCCCACAAACAACACAATGTATCATACTTTGTTACATAATTCACACACAGTGCTTTAGGTAAAGCAATGAACTGCATGAACTACGCTTACGTCTTCCAATGGGCAGTCTTCTAGCAGATTGAAAGATATCTAGCGAGATAGTTGCCCTGTTAGCATTAGCATACAATTTGCAGCTATCATGACCTGCTAATGTTTTCTGGCTAGCTTGCTGAAGACAGCAAATGAGTAGCAAACTAACCACTTAACTAATATCTTGATGACATTGAAGAAAACCAACAGGGCTAATGAGACACAGTTTTTATAAACTACTTTGAGAGATCCACTAAGCATGCTGGACTGCAGCACTTAATAACCACAGTGTGTTTCTGCACTTGAGAAAAGATGCAATCACATGGTTAAAAACAGTTGTCTGAATGGACTAGTTTTTGAGAAGTAGACATTTAACAATATGCAGTTAGTTTGTGAACAGACAAACCTGAGATCACAGCCACTTGAGGAAACTGATGACTAAAGATCAGATTGCTATTCCAGAGATATCCTGAGGAGGTCAGTGCTGAGCTGAGGAAAATTTAACATTTGGACCCTCCCTTGTGATACCACCCCACTGCAACCCCCCATCCCCATATTGTTGCTGTTGCCAGTTCTGCCAGACATAATGACAGTCAATGACAAAGTGACAAAACGAGAGCACTCTTGCCTTAACAGTGACAAACTGGCAGGTCTGTGGCATTGTCATTCAAAGAACTGGTTTATGACCATACCATTACAGGCCATATTCCCAGGTGGTGACTGACATTGTATACTTGAGTATACACTTGTTGATATAATACATAAAAAATATATATACATATATGGAGAGAGAGAGAGAGAGAGAGAGAGAGAGAGAGAGAGAGATGTACATGCAGATGTAGAAATGGCTATATAAAGTAAAAGTACGGTGCAATAATAAGGACCAAAGATCTTCACCCAAATTTTGTGGATCATATTCCCAGGTGTGCCACTTCTGTTGTACTTTTGTGCAGGGTATTTATCTCAAATATCCTTAGAAAATATCCATTTGTATAAATGGATAACATACGATGTGTGAGAATCAAATTTCTATGTTTTTTGTGCCATGGATTTCCATATTTTAATTTTTGAATATCCTTAAATATAACCCTGACATATCCTTTCCTTCATGACAGGACACTAATTTGGTATCATATCTGTATATATGTACACATGAAGGTATTTCTTTCTTTCACAGTGTTTTGAAATACAGTACACCAACGGCAGAGATATGAAAACTGGCCTTGCTGCTGGAGCTGCACTGTGTCCTGTTTTTCAGTGTCTTGTGTGCTTTATGTTCAGCCCAAGGCAGCGTCTGATTCTCCTCATCAGTCTTTGTTTATGACGACACTCCACACAAGAACGCTGGGGTTTGCATAAACCAACTCTGACCCGGATTAACCTGAACACACACACATACACACATACACACACACACACACACACAGCCCCAGTGCATTAGTCAGTGTTGGCACACTTAGTAGCACGCTGGCAAAACCTCTGTCTTTGTGAAGTGATGGCTGACTTCATCCATATTTTTATTTCTCCTGCTTTTCATGAACTCCAACATTCTACATTACTTATTTTTTGTTTGTCTTGTTATTCAGTTCTTGAGTTTGTTACATAAATACACAAAGTTATTTGTATATTTCTATTATGTTGCACCTTTTGGGTGATCTTCACAGAAAATGGGAAGCACTTCACAGGAAATAAGAACCTTGACCACCACTGACATGTAGTGGCAACCTGCGTGATGCATGGTAACCATTAAGCACCAGCAGCTCAGACATTGATTGTGGTGGTGAGATAATGGTTCATTTGTTAAACAATCACTGTAATTGTGGTGACAATTAGGTTTGAAAGTTAGACTGCAAGTGAAGGTTACTCCCTGCTTTTCCCACAGGGCAATGGGATCTTACATGACCACAAGGACTTCATTTCTCTTCTGAAAAATGGATAAAATCTTGGAACAAACCATCCATCACATTGTCTGGAGTTACATTTTATTCACTGAAAATATGTGTCTCATTCTCGATATTCATATTCCTAGGAATATTTCTAAATATTGTCTAAATATATCTTTTTCTTATGTACTCCAAATATTCTAAGTTTACTTTGCACTTTCCAACCCAGCTTTAACTTGCTTTTAATCCAGGGCATGGTTAGTACAAGTCAGGAAGACTAATTTCTGTGCTCCAAGTTTCTTGAGCAGCATGATATTTAATTAAGTAGCACTGGAAAATAAAATCTGTGTCCTAATGCTGAAATTTTGGAAACACAAAATATGCTAGAAGGGACATGTCAGTATTGAAATTTGGGAAAGATGGAAAATGTCTTTCTATATGTAATGGCATTAAAACATGGATTACATGAATACAAGAATTGCACTATTGTCATGTTAATCTATACATTTAATTTTGTATGCATATGAAATGATAGGCTAGAATATATGGCTTAATTTAAACATTTATAAATTCCATAAATGCATCAGCACAGAACACATTATATGTTTGAAAAACTGGAAAGTCCACAGCAGATTGCTGCATGAAATATTCATGTATTATTTGTGCGTTTCCTTGGATTTATTCAGGTCTGTGAGATGTGATTCAGTGAACCACAGAAACAGTCCAAAATCTAATATTCTGTGAAATGGATTATGGTTGTGACTACAGTAGGCATCACATATGATGTTTATGATTATGGTTATTATCAATTGTATTATACTAATATATGTTTGCTGGCAAATTTGAATGCAAGTAATTATGTGAACTAACCATGGACCAAGGTAATATACTGCAGTTGCGGGTTATACTTTTATAAATACACATTCTATAGTCTATTCTTACATACAATCAACAAACAGACCCTTCAAATTTACCACAGCCTTAAAAGGGATGCAATTGTCTTACTCTCATTCTTCCTAAAACCTCAAACCCAAAACTACTCCATTGTCTGTTACCATAACACTTGCGACGTTATGTTGGATCTACTGCTGATTGCGAATTATATTCAAATGATTTCAGCAAAAAAACTGACTTAAGACTGAATGAAGTAGGGCAAAAAGCGACCTCTTCCTGAGGTTATGTTGCCAGTAGACCGTTATGAGCACTTTGAAAGAGGAGCTTTCTGGAAGAAGAATATCTCATTGTGTGTGACATAGCGTTTGGGGGCTGGGTGGCAAGTCGATACCTGATCTATCGGAGAACAGGTGCATCAACGTCATTCTTGCCCTCCTGCATTAACCCAATTACAGTAATGCAACTGAACAAATCGGTCGTCTGCCGGCAGAGGGAGTTGCGAGTTCAGGTTTGAAATGCATTTTAATTTGCATCCAGAGGTACCTCCGAGCATTTTCACGTCTAGCATAGCGAAACTGGAAGTTGGGGAGAGAGAATGCACTAATTTTTGCCATAAATATTCAATTTTTACAGATAACAACACATTTGTAAAATGCAAATGCCTATTTTACTGAAGAAATATTTATACGCCAACACAGATATGCTACAATTAGTTCTTGAAGTAACTATTTTTGAATGTTTCAATTGAGAGTAGGGAACTGTAGCATGATTAAGGATCCCAGATGCTTGGGATTGTTAGTACAGTAAATGAATGAATAAACACGAAGCTACTGTACAACACTTCCCTTCTTTATACCTTCGCAATACACATGGATCAAGCCAAACCATCGAGGCTCTATAACGTAATACAACTGTAACGTTGTATTAAATAAACACTATAGCCAACGATAAGGTCACGTTATAAAACCAGCTGTTCCTGTGACAGTCACCTAAAGCCCACTCGGATTATGGGCTTGTATAATCATAAGGAATTTTCATAAATGTTGTTGCCTCAGTCTGAGTAATACTTTTTACTTTGTGCCTCTCCTTTCTTGTCTTTTAATGGCATAATTGGCGTAATCGCTGTTGTCTTGTTTAACTAAAACTCTGGGTCGCCTTTCTAAAATGAAGAAATGGTGTTACATGGTCCAAATGTTACAACAGTTCAACCAGTGAGAGTAGGCGTTACCTCACAACATCTGACTTCCTCACTTCACTGCTCAAGGGCAAACAAAAGGTTTGGATGCTTTTTCGGAAAGGACTTTCAGCAAACGCGCGAATGTTTGGAGTCGCTCCCGTCATCTAACCAACGTGTGCAATCGATTTGGTCTGCTTGTTACGTTTCTCTTGGTCTAAAGTACCATCTGTAAGGAACTGGGAGGAGATTTTTGGTGGGGGACAACGCCCGTTTAAGGAAAAGCACTTGACTACATGTGACTGTGTCTAACTGGAGAACGGTAATAGAAGATCGATACAACAACTGATCGGAAGATACGCATCTTTTCCAAAGCTTGCAATGCACCCAATAAATTGGATTTAACGACTGCCACTAATTTTTAACTGATCCATCTGGATGCAGCTCAGCAATAAAGCAAAGAACACAATCTTTTTAAAGCTAATAAGCATTACGTTCTAAGGCAAGTTATTAAAGGATGGTTGGGAATTCTCAAAGAGAATAGTTCGACATGGCGCTAAACTGGGTGTTCCTACAAGGAAATTTTTAAGTAAATTGAAATTTAAGGTTTGCTCTGGATAAAATGCTGTAGACACAGGAGTTTCACATGTAAGTATCCTCTTTCCGTTAACACTTTTGCTTGACAATGATTGTTTTTAACTTTGTTAAAGCTGGGAATAAGTACTGGTCTTCAATTTTATATAAACGAGTGCTCGTCAGGAGAAGCAGGAGATGTCGAACACAATGGACTTTGAAGATTTCTATCTGAGCACTGTAATTTGAAGCACTTTAGGGAAAAAAGTTGCCATTGCTTTCATAAAACTTCAATGTTTTCGATGTATATTACTGGTGTCTTCGTGAAAGATGATAACCGAGTTATAAGTGACGTAATATTTTCCGGTTTTCACAATAACGACTTGAAAATGAACATGAAGCTCCTAAAACAGCAAGATTATAGACGTCGGAACAAATAGTACCCTATTTAATCTTAGTCAGAAAATTTGAATCTTATTAGAAATTTCGAGCTCATAGCGACTGCTGCGTATATTGTTGGCGACACATTTAATGTAGGCTGTTATTAAAACTAAAATATATCTAATGTTAATTTGTGTAAGGGCTTTCTAATGGCACGGCTCCTAAACCCCCATATGTTGTTTGGAAATCACGATGATGCACGCATGCAGGGGATTAGTGCCCCCTCGGTAATCATATTTAGTGCCACTCCTTTGCTGATTACATTTATTGGAGAAGTGTTATTATGAGAGGAAAAACGTCGTTCTGGTAAACATGTCTGATTTTGGAAATGTTGAGCAATGTTGCTTACAGTTTTAGCAATAATTTCTGCGTTGCCCTTCCAGAGTACCCATGAAATATCCCCTTCAGGTAAATGAATGAAAAAAGTCAATTTACCTGGCGTGTGTGTGTGTGTGTGTGTGTGTGTGTGTGTGTATGTGCGCGCGCGCTTGTGTTTGCGCGCAAGTATCTTAGATCGCTCTGTCTGTATCGCACTCACATAGAGGGACTCCTCAAACAACTGTTTAAATAGTGAAATATAAAACGGATGCGCACGATACGAAGAACTGGACATCAGTTTAAACAACAGGTGTCCTCTGAGTATGCATTACATTTGACTTAGATTTATAGTTTAAAAACAATCGCACCGCGTTGTTTGTTAATCCACCAGTAAGCAATTCTCCGGAGGGACTGACCTTTGAAAATGAAGTGCTGCGTAAATCGGATGCGGAAGCAGATGCCAGACACCGAAAGGAGGTTTAAATACATTTACTAGGAGAGGATGGAGAGTCCGCTGTTCTCTTGTCCAAGGTGCTGAAAGTCAAGGCGGAGGATTTAGTTTATGTCGTTTTTGTCGAATACGGCCCACTGAAGAGATACTTAATAAAGATGGTCGGTAAACAACAGGTGAACTGACTGTCGCACTTAAAATGCAGTGTCAGTTAAATTCGCCTTGTCCTTACGACAAAGAAATAATGACATGGTCGTAACTGTATCTAGACAGTGATCTTGTATTTGAAATATCTATCGATCTATCGAAATTATCAGTTAAGGCATGATTTCGCAGCCATTCAATATAGATCTGATTAGTAGCACATCGAGATACTTCTGTGATAAAAAATGCATGTCATATAGTGTCTGAGATAAAAATTACGAAGAAGTATTTATTAGTGTAAAACAAGCAATTCGGGAAACCCGAAATTCTTAAGCATGAGCTTCCCTAAAGTACGTTACAGATTGATATAGAGAGAGTAGCAGTAAATCGTAAAATACCAACTAATCCTCATGAACGAGAAGGAAAAAAGCTCACAGACCCCCCGAATGATTTTGCTTTTGATTGTGAACATTGTTTTGAAGTGTAAACACGTCAAAAGCAGGACAATGTCATAAAGACAGCTATTGTATTAAGACCTCATATTATGATTTCAGTTGTAGTAACAATGTATAGTACGTGAATTTACTTGAGATATATGAAGACTTATTGGTCAATAAACCCTCTATTATGAATATCACTCCCAGTGTCCCTCGTCGTATAGTCCCCAACACCCCCGCACATACATGCGCACATACACACAGGTTGGTGTTGTACATCTCTGAGACAGATTCTCTTCCTAAATAACCTCTGCCATTGAGTTCAAAGTACACATGTTCAAAGTACCAAGAGAATAGGCCATCGCCTATTTGTCGCTCTTATTCCGAACAGAAGCGTTCGTCTGCGCTTTGTGATTTCAGATTTGACATTAATAGACGTGCATATGTCCTTGCACAAATCTGGCTCTTGTAATTTGTGTGCAGATTCGCCACACTGCCCAGTCGTTTTGGTGCAGGGGTCATCAGCTATGTGTGGCTAAGTGGAGCCTTTATTTGGATACAAGCAATGTACTTTTGAAGAGGTTCTACTAAAAGGCTTGGCAGACTTATGCCTGCTGTGCCTACGCATGATTAATGACCTTTTTCATTTGAATATGACTGCGAAAACATTTGCTGGTGACAGTTATTTTTTTGGGGGAAAACAGCCGGAATGCTGTTGTACTTTATTTGTCATATACTATGAGTGTGATGTTTTGTGCATTTTTGTCCACGGTATTATGGCATGAAATCATGTCCAGATTAGCTCAGTGACCCTCCTATCTAGTAGTCTCATTTAATACCAGTACTAGTGGTCTATGCTGTCATCCGGCGTTCCTGTTTGTGAGAGGGCTGAAGATTATGTCATAAGAGTGGAGAGCAATGCAAATGGCCTTGCATACAATGGGCTCACAAAATGAGACGTGTTGTATTATAAATAGCAGTAGTCCCATCAATATCTCAGATATGCACTGGGGCCACACAGGGAAATCCAGCTTAGCAACGTGGTTGCTTGTTTTCTTTCCCACTTGATGAGTTCACCAGTGCACTTTGTTTTAAAACTGAACATGTTAAAGCACTAGCAGTATTGACATTCATAGTCAATCTTCTCTGCTAGAAGCATGCAGATATGGCAGTTATAACATTAACAACATGATAGAAAACGAGTAATGTTTGTAAAATGTTTTCCAATTCAAATGATTTGCTACTGTTTTTGTAATATTTGGAGAAAAATCCTGTCCTCAGAAAAAAAAAACATACCAGAGCTCTGCTGTTAATGATGCAATGACTATTCTCAGTATCAAAATATCTTTATGAGAGATGAAGTGAATTCATTTAAGACAGAGTGCTTGTCAAGGCAACTGGAGTAGATTGGATTGTGCACTGATTCCTAGTCATCACAAAGTGATCTGGCATCTCAATCCATTTTATAAAGGCAGGACACTATCCTGAATTTAACTGGACTGTTGGCTGTCTTACTAAAGCAGGTCATGACTGCTTCAGACAGGGATAACCTTGAAATCATTATTTGTCACTCATAATTTATTTGTGACGAGCACCCCATGGTAGTGCTCCCTCTCTTCTCCTGCAGCACAGTTTCCGCTTTTTAGTGTCTTCTTCATGGCATGACTTCATTTGCTTTATGAAGGTTAGAAGTTTAAGATGTTGGAATTTGAGAGTTTCAGACATTGATTTCTGTTTGCTCTACAAATCCAAATGTATTGATGCAGTTTGGATATAGGAAATTCTAAATGTCATGTTATAATGGATTATTGCTTGCTTTAGCGAAAGGAAGATTTGTAGGATGGAGTTATAACATTTTGTTTTGAAGCCACGTCATTGAGCAGATGTATGCCTGAAACTATTTTATGACATGGAACATAATGTTCTTTCTGCCGGTTAAAGTCAATGGTTATCAGCTGTTTGGATTCATATATGTTATACAAGCTGCTAACAGTAATCACCACCCCTTGATGTTATTAAAACTAGCACATATTATACTTAATTAAATGAGAGGATTCATAGGATGAAGTGGTAAAATGTATATTTTAAAAGTTTAAAAAGTCAAGCCTTCTAATTGAGCAGATGTATGCCTGAAACTGTTTTACATGAAACATGATGTTCCTTCTGCCAGTTCAAGGAAGTCGTTATCAGCTGTTTTGGGTCTTGCATGTTATGCAAGCTCTCAACAGTCATTGCCATCCCTTACAGTGATTCCAACAACAACAAACATTTTCTTCTTCTTCTTTGTATTATTATTATACATTAATTAGCTGGGATATGATTATGATAATAAGGATTACTATTACAATATTATTATGTATACTACTACTGGTATTAAAATGTTTAGGCTAATGCTAGCCATTGTCTCTGTCACAGAACACATTCATGCCTGTGAGACCATCTGTCCTTTTGCTTTTTAACCCTTTGCCTCTTTACACACCATCTCCTCCCTCTCAAACAAAGAGGCTCATTCAGTCTGATTTTCAAAAGAATCAAGTCCAATGGGGAAATGTTATGACATTTGCCCCTTGTAGCCCTGAAAATGACAAATAAAGGGTGACCTTGATGCCCATCCACTTAGCCTGCAAAGCCCCCAGATGTCAGGGGATTTGTGTTAGGTCTAAGTTTAGTTATGTACTGATTTGATCACAGAGCAGCCGAGTGCTCTAAAGTGAAGAGCAGACATTGACATTAGCAAATGGTCACACGTTAATCCCAACTTTGAATATTGTACTCTGGGAGCATCAATGCTGATGTCAGGAGCCTCACTCCAGATTTATTGATTGTCCTAAAACTGCCAACAGGTTTGTAGAATGTTGTTGTCACAAAGAAACCAGTCAAAACACCAGTTTAGAGTGTTCAAATAAACACTTTCCTGGTTCGTTAGATTTTCCACCTCTACTAAAATACTGTAAGCACTTATCCTAATAAGAACATGGAACTTTTTTGTTTCACTGAAATTCCTCAGTATACTTTGGTTTACACAGAAATCTAGCAAAGAAGTACATGATGATTAAAAGAATTAAAAAGACAGACAAATATAAACATAAAAAGATAAAAAGAAAATTACTTTACTCCTGTTATTTTGAATGGGTGTGATTTTGGGAGATAGCCAAAGTTAAATCAGTAATCAAGTTCCATTTGTTGTTGAGATTTATAGACACACAATCACTCAGTTAAAACATGAAATAGACAGTCTACACAAATAGGTTGGAGATTTGAGTGATACATTAGGCAGTGTTCAATCCATGGAACATTTCATTAGAATGTTATAAATTGGAAACAGCACTTCTGACATACTGTATATGTAATCTTATGCATTTGTAGAGTGGGCTTACTTACTGGATTTCAGGTAGTATGACTGTGGATATGGAGTATTTTTTTCAGGAAGGCTGAAAATTAGGAAAAAGGCTTCAATCCAGCTTTTGTTTTTTAGTGTTCGTTTTGACAAGTTGTTTTTAGTAGAGATATTAAAAGATATTTCTGGGCTCCTGAGTGGCTCATTTGACAAGGGGCTTGTCTTGAATGCAGGGTAGGACCTACAGCATGGGTCCGATCCCATCGGCCGACAATGACCAGGAGCACACAGTGGAAAAACAAATTGGCTTAGTTCTAATTGGCCAGGGTTTCCTTGCCTCTCACCTCCCAGGAACCCTGTGAGTCCTCTGGTACCTGCGAGCTGCTTGGATGATGTCAGCAGAGTAGGGTTTGTCCTACCATTGGCACCTTGTTCTCTGTGGTACACTTTGTGACTTGTCATGCAAAAAAAATTATGTTATTTCAGCGCACATCACAGGTTGTCGTGGAGAGATAATGCTAATGTACAATCGGCAGTTGTAAACAGGGTTGCATAAAGGGGAAAAAGGCAAAATATATGTATTTCTGAAACTCCAAAGCAGTAACCTAACCGCAGCAATTGTTAGGGACAGAGTTTACAAGTCATATGAATGGTTAAGCTATACAAGCCCTGTTTTATGTCTATTTAAAATATGCAAGCTATTCAGTCATACCCAGCTTCAGATGCAGTTGTGTGACATGAATATTATGAATAATGTAACTAATGTCCTGTTGGGTTTATCTTCAAATCCTGTCTGAAGAGCACATAATGTTCAATAAATGGTTTATGCAGAGATTACTGTTAAGTAATGGGTTAATTTTGAAGACTCAAAATGAACACAAAATGGTCTGAGTGAATCAAGAAGGAATTCATACAGCTTGGGTCTTTTGTGTTGTCTGTGTATGTCAGAATTAGGTCAGACTATAAGTGTCCTTGTGAATCAGTAGCCAAGATGAAAGAATTCCTGACAATGGACCGGAAGATCACCATGCTACTGCATGCAATATTTTGGAGATGACTCACAGGCAGGTGACTGAGAATTATGACATCCTCGTGTGCCGTGGCACAGATGTATATATTGAAACAGCATCCAAAATCACATGACAATAAGACCATAATTTCCTTTTTAAGCCCTTATTTGTAATTATTACTGAAAAGCTTAGTCAGCAAAAATGATTAACCCAACTATCAATCCCTGATTATGCAACACATAAACTAATTAACTGTGGCAATTTAATGCATGAAGCTGTTCTAAAGGGACTTTATGTACTTACCATCACCTGCTTGAAATATGGCATTACTCCATACAGTACATACAGATACAACACTAGAAGCCAATCTAAGGACTCAGAACTGTGTATCATTCTTGAATGTAGTGTTAGTTTTTGGCTGTTTTTTGTAGGAATTCGTTAAGTATTTATTAATATTGCCACTGTAAACCACCCTCCCCCCCAAAAAAATACATTTAAAAATAACAAATAAATAAAAACATGCACTAGTCTGAATATGTAAAGGGTATTCCTCACTGACTATTGATGACAAGTTGACAGACAAGTTAGTTATGTTGCTGTTTGTGTATTTTTATAAACAAACAAAAAAACAAACAAAAAAAGAAAATTTTCTTGGCATATTTGTGACACATTATGTTTTCTGGCTTTCTTCAGTAAGGAGGGCAATATTTAATACCAATGGAGAGTAGGTTTGTACTTCGTTAAAGTAAACAAATTTCACATGGAAAGTCTATCTCTTCATTTTAACTGGTTATTGAATGGGTTTAATTGAAAACAAACAGTGAAGAACTTCATATTGATTTTTACAATATTCATTTATAATATTTAAACCTATAAACCTCAAAACAGACATTAAATCAAAGATATGGTTGGTATAATGATGCAAATGTAACTCTAAAGACAGAGTGAAGGCAGTCAGAAGAAAACCTCAGGTTGCAAGGTGTTTCTAATATTGATAACCATTCAGGTAGGCTGATGTATATCCTACTCAGTGTTGCAAATTCTTCAGAGCAAAAAGGTTGGCCTTCAAAAGGTCCTTTTTCAGACAGAAATGAAGGCTGCCCAGAAGGAAATTTGTCTTTCTTTCTGCTCTTCATTTTTTTCATAGTCTGACACTGTATGATACTAAATTCTTTTTAAACAGGACACTCATATATTCTTGTAAATGGAAAAGCCACACAGTTTGTTTTCTACCATGGATGCCGCTGTGACTTTGTGATGGCGCTGCACAGCCCTAATTAGGCGAGGTATCATGCTCCACTGAGACTGTGACATCACAGCCACAGCCCATGAGGCATTGGTTTTCCCACGGGCTGAGATGAGCTGTAAGATCTTTATTGGAAGGCTGTTTTGATTACACCATGCATTACTGATTATTGATTCTGACACTCTCCGTATATACAGTATATGGGATGCTGCTGGGGGGCAATACGGATGTAATCTGAAGTGGCATTGTAGTTATGCTCTCTCTCTATCATTGTGTCAATCAGTATCGTGATTGAGGCAAAATAAATGCTTACTTTTAGTAGGCTCGTATACTCAGTTGTAATGTACCCCTGTAATTAGATATATAGCTGAAGCCAGGCATGGGTAAATAGAATAGAATATTTCATGAGTCTGAGGACTGTAAAACATTTAAGCTTAATGTCCTGTAAAATTAAACTGTTATGTAATGAAGCATATCAGGCATTAAATAAACACAGTGAGAGAGCAGGATTCAATATAATGCTCATCCAAAGAGAATCTACTAAAAAGTGTCTCCATGACCAAGTGAATCATGTCTCCTCTTCAATGTTAGTAGCATTTAGTATGTGCTGCTGAAACTGGCAGGTGTTAAATAAATTTACATGCAGATGTAAAGTGTATCATAGAGTAAGTGTGCCCAGAATGCATCCTTAAGTATGGTTTTGAACCAAACGCTCTGAAAAAGCTGGACATGAGGTCTTATTGTTTAGTAGTTATTTTGTTTTATTGGGGAGGCTTATACCTCTTATAACTCATCTTATATATATCTTATATCTTATATATAACTCATCTTACATATTATATGTACATACTGTATAATACTCTAATCATTTAAAAACCATCCATGATGATAAATCTGCAGATTCTATACACAAAACTGTTTTTATGCATCTTCTATTCTTTCATCCATCTATGAGGATGAATCATTTATATTGCATGATCAGAAATGTAAAAAGATTAATGTGATTAAGAAACAGCAGTTGAAAGTTGGGGATGTGGTGTCTATAAAGGCTAATCTATATGGGTTACATGCACCTTATCATTAGTTATCAAAATTAAGAGCACACCAATGGGGAAAAATGGCTTTATTCATATTGTGGTATCCATGGTGAAGAGTGTGTAGCCCAATGTAACTTCGAGACTGCACGGGAAGACGGCATGTGAAAACACATTGTTTAAAGAAAAACCCCATAAGAAATAAACCAGGACTCACATCAATATATCCATCCTGGAATCATTTATGCTTGGAAACATGTTTGTCCTTGTAATGTATCTGTAGACATTGTCTGATAAACTGAGCTGAGAAATTTCAATGACGTTTTATTCAGAAATGAGAGACAGAAATAAAACAAATGTAGAAGTGGAAGGCTGAGAAGGATATTTTTCACGGGCATCGGACTTAATGTTTTCTAAGTAAGCAATAAAGCACTGAGCAATGAATAATGAATATTGTCACAAGTGAACCACATTTCTGTCCCTTTATTTTATTGCACAATGCTACTACATTCGGATGTTGTAACACAGCTAAGTGCACGCCCCTCAGATCTACTACAATGTGCTGTGTCTAGAATGATTCTTTTCATGTGTCTCAGAGTGGTCAATGACAGGTATGCTTTCAAGTCAACATAATATCCAATTTATTTATATCTTTTCATGTCAGCTTTGAATATTACTTTCAGCATGTTGCCCTGCACCTTCTTTCTTTCAGATAAGAATTGATAAAATCTAGGAACTTTATCGGTGACCATGATGTCTATAAATATGAACTGTCTATATGTTAGAGTGTGTGAGTCAGGGAGTTGTTGGAAACTATATGCTCATTCACTTGTTCACACACATACTCCTGCATTACTTGTCTTTTGGAGATAGTGACTCACCATCCAAAGAACATGTCCTGCATATCTTTACTAATTCAACAAGAGGTTCTCACAGTTGGCACTTTCCTGTCCTTTTTTCCTACATGAGCCAAGTTGGTTCTTAATTTAGAACCTGTAAACAACCCTTGTGATTTCTGTATTTTGATAGAGACTTGATGGTCAGACATAGCCTAATATGGTGGCTGAAAAGGGAAAGGAAGAGTTTTATACAACCCAAAGGTAAGCAATTAGTTTTCATGTGAATTGGATCTTTCTTCTTCTGAACTACTATCGATGAAGTTTTTAATCTAAAAAAATACTAAAGGCATACCATATCCTTATATTGTTTGTGCAGGTGTATGCTTGTTCGGGGCCATGATGCTATTTTTCCATTTCTAAGCTTAAAAAGGTTCAATTGCTCAAGAACATGACTAACCTAACAATTCCAAAATGCCAGCTCTTTTTAGTTCCACAATCCAAGTGCAAAAATCAGTAACAACTCAGGCAATTTGGTTGAAAAAGCCAAAGCTAGCAACTCTGCTGAATACTTCCACCTGAATCCCAAAATTCAACTATCTTCTTTAAAAGTATAGTATTCTATTTTCAAAGTGGGCCTGATAACATAAACATAAATGACAGCTAGTAACAATTTACATATCATAGCTAAGCAAGTGATTACTTCACAACCCTGTTGTATGCAGACATATCAGTGTTCTTTGTCATAGGTCTGCATTCACAAAGAATTAAAAAATATATATAACGGTTAACCTTGTAATTTTTTCGACTATTTAATTCTAACTGCCTTATCTTGCCACAGTCCACAGACATGCAGACATGAAATTCTTTGGGATATGTCTTCATCTTCAGTACTGCATCTTCCCAGTTGGACTGATTTGGTAATTCATTGCAACTAAGAAATCTGATCTGACCTAATGTACTGTAATTATCTGGATAATACACACATTGGTAGCCACAGTCATTGACAGCAAAGTTGGTAACATTTAACAAAGGTTATATTTTATGAGCAAATGTAGCAGCTTTAAGGGGAAACATACTGTTGACATTATCTGTCAGCAGCTTTGTGAAGTGTATAATTTTTTTTTTTTTTTGCATCCAATCCAGGGGAGGATCTCTGTGTACAAACTAAACCAAACCAAGCAGGGCAGTCAAAGTTTGCAGCATGGTTTCAGTTGTTTAGTTTCTGAGCAATGCTGTGTATGGAGAAAACATTCCAAATATTGCCAAAAGAATAACTGGTGACTCTATACACTCAAGTTACATATATTCAGTTACCATTAGTCCTATGATACTCAATGCCTCTAGCAGGGATAAAAAAATCTCTGACTGAAAGAGCTTACATTATTTTAAACAGTTTAATACAGATACTTACATGGGTTGACTCAGTGAAAGCAGAGTATAATGTAGACAGTAAGGAACTGTTAAATAAGCATGCAGATACATAGCAAGCTTTCTATATCTAACATACAATTCTCTACTTTTTCTAAATTAACTCAACTGAATGATGATGAAAACGGCAAGAATAATAAATTTTTACATTAAGCAATGTGAAATGATTTATTTTCACCAAAAAACTGCATCTGATGCTGAAAGATTCACCAGAAGCTCCATGACACTAAACACCCCCATTGACAAAAAGCAGAGCCATACTGTAACTTTTTGTCTGTTATACTATACTGTAGGTGGAAACTGGAGTAGTTGGTACCCTAATGTTATCAGATTTTCAGGTAAATTTTTAATATTTAATGGCCAGACTGAGAGGGTTTCCCAGGACATGGCATATTAAAATCAGGTTCAATTTTCAGCCATTTGAGAGGAATTTCTGGCTAGCTAGTAACTGACATCTCCAGTAATGAAAATGGGTATCGAGCATCAAGTAAAACAATAAGAAATGTAACAACCAATCCCATTTCTTGACTATATAAAATTTAAATAGTTTTGGAAATGTCTTTGATAACATGAAGCAGTTTGAGAACATGAAAAGGACATTTGCATGCAAACAAAGTTTATCCTGAAACTTTGCCATTCTAGCTGGCTCATTATTCCGTGTGTACCAGCACAGGACTCATTCCTGGGCGTGAGAGTGGTGTGTGAGCAAGATAGTGTAGTTGAAATTGTGGATTCTTGAAGAAAAGCATTTATGTTGGTGGCCTTATGTTTGATGGACATGAAATAATGGATCAAAAGTATCTTTGAAGTACCTTTGTTCTTGGCAGTGATGTAAAGAGGGTGTTCCTGCCATGTGCATAGGGACTTAAACAAGTGATAGTTTTCATTTAATTCCTTTGAAAGATTTTCTTTCAAATCCTTAAAAAAAAAAATAATGTGTTCTGCCAACTAGTACAGTCCAGAGAAGTTTGGCTTTACCTTACTCTGCTTCAGCTATATGCAAACGATTATTTTATTCTTAAACAGGTGGAATTTATCAAAGACTATGTGATCCCTATCTCCTGGTGCCACTTCCCATTGACTTTCAGATATTTAACAGCTTGCTCCCACTTAATTATACCTTTAAAGCTTAACACAGTTTCCTAATTGTAAACATACTGCTACCGCCACTACTACTACTACTACTACAAATAATAATAATAATAAGAGCTTTAGTAATTTTCATATTCTTTTTATAATTTATGACCTACTTTTGTAGTAATGTTTTCACCATGTGTTCCTTTTTAGATGGTTCCCAAACCATAGTACCATCTGGAATATCCTGTCATGATTAGTTGTATTTTACATAATGGAAAAAGATGATGAATTTAAGTTTCACTATCATAGTTTGAAAAGAGAGGATTATGATGCACTACACTTATGGGCACATGCAGAGAGCATGAATGAAATAGAGTGGCATAATCTGTTTGTACTATTTTGATATGGTTAATAATTGAAATACTACTCAGTGCATTACGTTGCCCTGAGACTTAAATATTACAGAAGTTTTTAAGATGATTTGATCTGCCATTATCTTGGTGGTTGGCCCTGCGTATGTTCAAGAGGGAATTCCCCTGTTTCTTTTACTATAGTGCTGGCAGTTCTGTAATTTCAGTGTACTCTAAATAATTGAACACAACATTCTATTTCCTCTAAACATTAATTTGTGGACTTTTACAATAAAGTAAAACCTGCTTTAGCCACAAGAAAACAACACCAAGTGCAAGATGAACAAAATGAGTTTAAATTTATTAAGTGATGTAACCCAAGATATTGTGGTGTAGAACAATTAAGGGCAATGACTTCCTCAATGTTCATGCAGCCCAGTGTAAAAACTGTCTTCAGCAGTTCTCTCTTGATGATGTGGTAAAGGGTTATGCTTTTCATGATGTGTAGGGCCTCTTTTTTATTGTGTAGAGCAGGATGGCAATTTGATTTGATTTTCATAACTTGGATATGTAGCTCCTGGGTGCTATGTTCCTATGCTCCTTGAGCAAATTAAGTTTGGAATGTAGGTAAGGTAGGCATTTACATTGCAGTGTGACATTAGGTTATGTGTGTGTGTGTGTGTGTGTCTCTCTCTCTCTCTCTCTATGTATATATATATATATATATATATATATATATATATATATATATATATATATAATATGTATATATATATGTATATATATATACACACACACACACACACACACACACACACACACACACACACACACACACATATTTATTAATCATGTCAGTCATGTCATTAATCACAGATAGTTTACTTAAGGATATCTTGTTAATACCATACGTGCAGCTGTTAAATTCCTTTGTGTCACTGTGCACTCTAACCCTCCAAATGGCATGATAGAATGAATTAAAGCAAATATATTTGTAGTCATTTTGTTCCTTGGCATACTGTCTTCATCATTTTATTTGGATTCCGTGACTGAGCTCAGATTGTACTTGGAATAGGAGTTCACCTTGATTTCTGAGCAGCTAAACCAAGATGAAGTGTAAGTGTGCCGTCTGGACAAGATGACAGATGATGTTAGTTACCCTGATTAACCTTTGTAACATTGTCTGTTGTTACATATTATAAGATAGGGTTTTGAACCTACAAATCTTTGGTGTAATGGTGGGTGTTTGAAGCATCAGCACTGAACCACACCTCATGCATGTCAACATGCTCAGTTTGCACTGCATGGCAATTGTGTTGTGTACCTGCAGCAATTAGGGACAAGTATAAGATGCTGTGTGAACACATATATAATAATGAAGCTAGTTCAGATTAGAACTCCCTTCACATTAAGTTGTGCTTTCCATGAAGTTGAGTTTATTAGAAGAGAAAGCCAAGGTTGCCAAGTTGTAGTTGTATTCTTCTGGGTGGACTGAGGCTGTCAAAACACACAAAAACATTTTTTTTAGCCCATAGAATTAAAGAGGAGAGGAGATTTTGAGTTTTTAATCTGCAGTTATATCTCCAGAATACAAAAGAAAATATACTCCACATACATAAGAACAGTGCACAAAGCTTAATGTACAGGATAATGTACAATATGGGCTTAAAGAAAGCACTCTGGAAAATGACCAAACCATACCTACAGAATTAGTGTGAAGAATAAGTAGTATGAAAATGTGTTTGTTATCCCTTACCTACATCCCTCATCCCTTGGCCCCTAACTTCATATACACCCATATAAAATAAACACATTTACATTTACATTTATTCATTTGGCAGATGCTTTTATCCAGAGCGACGTACAAAAGTGCAAATAGTGGGCAAACAACATACAACTACATACAAATACAACTGTAGCAGAGGGGTTGCCTTGTAAATGTACATACCCGATTCCCTGAGAGCTCAGTTTCATCCCACTTTGTGGCTGAAAAGGTAACAGAGTAACATTTTTGTTGCTCTGAATGTGTTCGTACTAATATTAGTATAGACTCATAAGATTTAAAGGCCTGTAAACATAATCCACCCCAGACTGCCTCTGCCGAATGGAATAAAAATCATGGATTTGTAATGATACCCTCAGGATTTGGTAAGTGACTGTCTGATTAAATATACCATGCATTCCGCCTATATGGATCATTTGTAAATTGATAGGTGCTTAGAACTGATTAATGCATTTCAGTACAGGAGGAACTGTGGGGGAGGGGTGTTCTGGGGACAAAGCCAACAATATGCAATGGAGATCTCCTCTCTTTATAAGGAGTCACTGTGTGTGAATGCAGTCTTCCCTGAAACTCATTCAGTTGTCTCACCACCTTCCACATATACTGTTCTGGACCCAGCCCATTGTACAGTAGATGTTATATCTACAAGCACAGCAATGTATTTTTGTCTGCCTTCATCCTTTGATTGATGGCCACTTAGAATGTGGGAATTTTGCTGGCCTGTGGGCAAATGTTACTAAGATGGTTGACTGAAAAATAAGGCTGTTGCAGTTGAACCAAAAAGCCACCTGGCCTCAGCAACTGCAGGAAGTCTTTTTGCTTGCATGGCAATCTCTGAGTTTAACACAAGCAGGGATCTAATAATATCAGAGTTTGCCTTGCGCAAACTCTGAGTGCTCCAGATACCACATGAATGGTGTTTTCTGGCTTTTGGCTGCCATGTCGAAGAGGGGCTGAAACAACTCTACCGAAATGCACAGGTCAAAGCGAGTGCCTGTCTGATAATCTTTTGACAGAGGACCGCAGTTGCCCTACTTTGAAAGTGACAGCTGAATAACAGAGAGCTGACACAGGCGAGAAAGAACTCGAGGCATGTGAGGCCGCACATGGGCTGGAATCGACTCGCCATGTTTAATCAAAAACCCGTGTACAGCCCTAAACACTGGGGCCTCATTCCCACAGCAACAGCTCAAAGTGACCTCTCTTGGGGTAATGCGCAAAAAAGACTTGACCCCGCCTCTGTGGGGTGGTAACCCAGATATCCAAAAACTGTAGCATGTGACATTCTAACAGCGTTGTTTTCACACTGCATTATGAGAATGTCATGTGGCACAGTATTTTTCCCATGGTGTAAACATTCTAATGGTGCCTTTGAATAACCGAAAATACAGACTTGTTACATTGTCATCATTTACTGTAGCTGAGGCAGACCTCTGATGGTGTCTGACAACCGCATGACAGATCCATGGCATTCTTTCTGCCTCACAGCTGCAGCCAAACTCAAATCCTAATCAACAAATTAATCACTAATCACCGCTTTACATGTGCAGCAGGCTCCTGTTTGGACTTTCCAAGGATAGGCAGTGAATTGACCAGAGGGCGAGTGACTCTCTTTCTGTCCACATGGAGTACCGAGGGCATTTAAGTCATAGCAAAGGGCTGCAGCACTGGCCCTCATTCTGCATGAAGTGGCTGTATGACTAAACCAAGAATTCTGCCCAACAATGAGAGTGCTTCCTCTTTGTTTTAGTCCCTTCTTCTCTGATCATTCCATTTACTGGAAACTGTTTATAAAAGTAGTCCGCTTGAGATTGTTACCTATTTTCAGACGTTGCTGAGTCAATCCCATCAAAAGTGAGTACAATCATTCTATAAGCCGTTCATCATCTAAAAAGAACAAGGTTTTGTAGCACTACATATGAGGTAAATCATTACAGTGCTTAAATTTATTCGTACTTGCTGCCATAGAAAAGATCGGTCAATGAAGTTAGCTGGCTGAGCTGTGGAGAATGGATAACTACCACTTAAAGCACATTTCCTTTAGTAACATATGGATTGTGGGCATTTGCTTTTTCTGTCCAAGAAATAATTCACAGAGGGTACATTCCAGGTGTAGCTAAGTAGAGCAGTAACTTATGCATTATTAAAGAATACCCATAGGGTATGCAGTTGTTTAAAGTACAGAAAGGCTCAAAGGACTTTTGCAGGACTTACATTATGCACATTCTGTGAAGCGTATTTAACTAATGGAAATGTTCATTCATTTTACCTGACCAAGACGTATGGATGAAACGTGATATTGTAAATGTTGAGGAGTATCCCATGCATATATTTCGCTTGGTCGTTACATCTTGCTAATGCTGGTTACTCTGGCTGTGATCATGCTGTATAGATATTTCCTAAATGTGTTTTCATTGGTGATCTTTGACTTAATGAGAAAAATCTTATAGTAACTACTGAAATCATATTTAAAACAATGTGAATATTTTTGAGTCATATTATTTAATTATAATTAGATTCAGCGATTATTTTTCAGTTTGCTGCCTTTAGCATGACAGATCCCTTAGAATGACTAGATTTGCAGTATACCTTATTGCTACCAAGTTGATGTCTTTGTAAAGTATGAAATAGTTTGCATTTTGAAGATGTCAAGTGAATGAAATGTCTAAGTCCTGCAATCTTTTTGTCTGTAGGCATCAGTACAAATATGCTTCCAGTAAGCACTAATAAAATATAACACAGTATAGTATGATATATGCTCTGAGGAGCAAATAGCAGAGAATACAGAAATTATGCATAAATATGCATTCATATTCCATGACAAATGTTTCATTCCTTCATTCCGTATTTACCCCTTGCCGATCCATTGAGTCTTATGAGGACTGACCAGGATCTGTTTTGTTTATCTATAGAGGCATTCTCTTTATATTGAGATATGTATTGTTATAGTAGAATATAAATAGGAATACAGTTAGCGGAGGTACATATGCTGCTCAGCCGTAGGGGAAATGTAAAGCAATACTAATGAGAAATACCACAGTGTCAGTTGAAATGCCAACACATGCGGTTCCAATCGTGTGGCAATGGACAACCATGCCCAGCAGTGGAAAACTGAGATGATTGCAGCTTTTTTGTGGTCAATTCAGGAAATACACAGTATATAACAAGAGCAATTGCTTCTTCTGGCCTGAGGCTCTTTAGGAAAGCCTGTTCAGGGCAGATATGATGAGACTGATGAATATTAGTCATGCAGTGGTTTCTATGGCATTAGTGCTCAATGTAGCAGAAGTCATTGTCCACAAGGTTAGGAATGTATCCTTATTTAATCATGTGTCTGCTGTAGTGCACTGGGCAGGTCAGCCTGAATGCCCTTGTATCCTTCAGGGACTGAATTTGGTCTGAGTATCCCTGTGGGAAATCAACAATAAAGAGTTTATGCCTAGTGTGAGTGTATTACAACCTGGAACATGCTAAAAGCACATTGGCTGTTCCCATATTGCTTTACACTAAGCCTTGGGTCTTTTACTTTACTGGTGTCAGCTTGAATCTAGTAGGTTCAATAAATAAACAAACGAACAAATGAATGAATAATAAAATTAATAATGCACAAAACTTTTATGGGGACACCCCTCTCCACATGAAGGAAATGTTCTGTTCTTTCTCCAGCTCTCAGTATTTTGTTTCACCTTACGTGCAAACTGTCTTAGCAAATCACTGTATTGTAACAGCATTCTTTGTTTTGAAAATAGGGTTTCATAATAGTAATAGTATCATAATAGTATCTTCAATGAAAATGCTAATAAATTTATTACATTATTAATGTTTACTTCAGAAGAGGAACAAGTGAAATTTATGTTTCACCTTTCAGCAAAAACCAGATTATCTTGTGCATGTTGAAGGTCTCGGTGGTATTCAGAGTACAGCAATACATGTTGCAAACTCATCTGGGTTACCCGTGAAGTTTTTGTAATGGACGATGTATTAAAGGAAGAAAAGGAAAACAGCGTCCTTTCCTATTAATTTCTTGGGTGCATTGTGGTTGCCTTTTAAACCTCATGCAGTAGTTGCAGCCTGTGCGTGACTTAAGCACTCTGTGCACTGCAACAGCGGCCCTGTTTGTGGATGACCCAAAGCCACCTGTCAGTGGATTTGCATGTGTTTCTTGGGTTGAACATGGGTACTCGGCTCTATCACCTGTACGGCTTGTCACTTTCACAAATTTGAGGACTTTGACTGGTCTGGAGGCTGGAGGCTCACATTTACCCTCTTAGTGACAGTCAGACCACCCTGGAGGGGAGTGACATTTGAAGGCAAATTTAACACATAAATTCAGAGCAGATGCAAAAACTACCTCCTAAAATAATTCAGTATGCAAAGGACAGAATGATGTGTTTGAGACTCAGGGCAAGAGAAGTAATGGGAGTGAGAAGAGTATTTTCATTTTATATCTCACAGATTAACACATCTGGCACTTACTCCATATAAGTGATGGATTTACAGACCAACCAATCATAGAAAGGAAATAAATCACATTCCCAAGCTGGTCTATCCATCAATGAAGCCTCCAGAGGTTTTTTGTGAGGAATTTCTTCATGAACGTCCGGCCAAGGGTGTGTGGCTCTCCTGTTCACAGAGGATCTCCATCTGCTTCTCAATGAAAGAATCAGTAATCAAGGGTGTTGATGATTTCCTGTGAATGTTAAGTCCTTAATCAATTAGCACACTGAAAGAGGTTCTGCTAAATTGAATGTCCTCTGTGAAAAAGGTACCATGTTCAATCAATCAGGCTGCCTAAACTGATATGTTCATTATTATCAGCTATTGATTATGGAGGGAGACCTTGAATCCCGATTGCATTAAGGATAAGTCTCATTCCGCCCCCATACCTCATCCAACCCCCCAAGCCAGAGACACACACACACACGCACACACACAAGACTGCATGTTCCCTGCTGTATTTCCCTCAAGTCTCACACTCCCCTTTGTTAATTCATTTGAATGACTGCAGCAAATATTTTCATTACCCACTGATTATTTCCCTGTCTGCTGATGACAGATTATTCATCACTGCAACTGTACTCAAACTGAACTCTGTGTAATCAACTCTTTCAATCTGCTTCATGATGGAAGTCCTCCGGTCCTCAGGAAAAAAGCTTGTTTTCATGCGTGGCAGCTGATAGAGGAATATCTTTACCCGGCGCTCCCAAATCCCCTGAAACAGCTTTTGTATTTTTAATCCTTGCTGTCTGATTATTCAAATTTTCCTGGTAATTTTTTGCCAACCCCATGTTTTTCAAGGCATTGATTTGTTCTACAACAAATCTTTACATTACATCATTACATCACCCCGAACTCTTCTCATAGTGTTGGGTTGACAATTAACAATGTGAATTGTGTTCTTTTCTTCCTTTAAAAATAACAGAATACAATTTCAATAATGACTGCATGGAGTGGTAAAGAATAAATGAATGAAAAGTTGAAAAGGAGCATAATGTGGTTTCTTAATGGAATCTCAACATATTAATTCCTGTTCTATAGCACGGTTTCTCTTTGTCAGTTTT